>JAMWET010004207.1:0-107500 GCA_024036415.1 Prochilodus magdalenae | reverse complement strand
ATCTGAAAGACATCAGAGTAAGGGTATACATGCGGGGAGAGATCTGAAAGAGATCAGAGTAAGGGTATACATGTGGGGAGAGATCTGAAAGAGATCATAGTAAGGGTATACATGTGGGGAGAGATCTGAAAGAGATCAGAGTAAGGGTATACATGCGGGGAGAGATCTGAAAGAGATCAGAGTAAGGGTATACATGCGGGGAGAGATCTGAAAGAGATCAGAGTAAGGGTATACATGTAAGGAGAGATCTGAAAGAGATCAGAGTAAGGGTATACATGCAGGGAGAGATCTGAAAGAGATCAGAGTAAGGGTATACATGCAGGGAGAGATCTGAAAGAGATCAGAGTAAGGGTATACATGTAAGGAGAGATCTGAAAGAGATCAGAGTAAGGGTATACATGCAGGGAGAGATCTGAAAGAGATCAGAGTAAGGGTATACATGCAGGGAGAGATCTGAAAGAGATCAGAGTAAGGGTATACATGCGGGGAGAGATCTGAAAGAGATCAGAGTAAGGGTATACATGCGGGGAGAGATCTGAAAGAGATCAGAGTAAGGGTATACATGCGGGGAAAGATCTGAAAGAGATCAGAGTAACGGTATACATACGGGGAGAGATCTGAAAGAGATCAGAGTAAGGGTATACATGTGGGGAGAGATCTGAAAGAGATCAGAGTAAGGGTATACATGCGGGGAGAGATCTGAAAGAGATCAGAGTAAGGGTATACACACAGTGAGAGATCTGAAAGAGATCAGAGTAAGGGTATACATGCGGGGAGAGATCTGAAAGAGATCAGAGTAAGGGTATACATGCGGGGAGAGATCTGAAAGAGATCAGAGTAAGGGTATACATGCGGGGAGAGATCTGAAAGAGATCAGAGTAAGGGTATACATGCGGGGAGAGATCTGAAAGAGATCAGAGTAAGGGTATACATGCGGGAAGAGATCTGAAAGAGATCAGAGTAAGGGTATACATGCGGGGAGAGATCTGAAAGAGATCAGAGTAAGGGAATACATGCGGGGAGAGATCTGAAAGAGATCAGAGTAAGGGTATACATGCGGGGAGAGATCTGAAAGAGGTCAGAGTAAGGGTATACATGCGGGGAGAGATCTGAAAGAGATCAGAGTAAGGGAATACATGCGGGGAGAGATCTGAAAGAGATCAGAGTAAGGGTATACATGCGGGGAGAGATCTGAAAGAGGTCAGAGTAAGGGTATACATGCGGGGAGAGATCTGAAAGAGGTCAGAGTAAGGGTATACATGCGGGGAGAGATCTGAAAGAGGTCAGAGTAAGGGAATACATGCGGGGAGAGATCTGAAAGAGATCAGAGTAAGGGTATACATGTAAGGAGAGATCTGAAAGAGATCAGAGTAAGGGTATACATGCAGGGAGAGATCTGAAAGAGATCAGAGTAAGGGTATAGATAGATAGATAGATAGATACTTTATTGATCCCAGAGGGAAATTCAAGTGACGTGTGTAGAAGCAAAAAGACAAATAAATAAAGGTAGGAAACTCTAGAAAAACACACAATACGGACGGAGCTACTGGAACAGGCAGCCACTCGCGTCGGCGCCGGAAGTGATGATCACTGTATACATGCAGGGAGAGATCTGAAAGAGATCAGAGTAAGGGTATACATGCGGGGAGAGATCTGAAAGAGATCAGAGTAAGGGTATACATGTAAGGAGAGATCTGAAAGAGATCAGAGTAAGGGTATACATGCGGGGAGAGATCTGAAAGAGATCAGAGTAAGGGTATACATGCGGGGAGAGATCTGAAAGAGATCAGAGTAAGGGTATACATGTAAGGAGAGATCTGAAAGAGATCAGAGTAAGGGTATACATGTAAGGAGAGATCTGAAAGAGATCAGAGTAAGGGTATACAAAAACATCTGTGAAAATTCGGCTTAGAATGATAAATCTCTCTGGTTATCATATGAATACAGTGAGATAGTTAGATACACATTAAAGTAAACTTTTAGCACACATATCTGCACTTACTTTTATATTTTCTGTTAAGTACACCAAGGTACTACTGAAGTAAGAAGTACCTGTAATTATTACATTTGTGATATATACATTTTGCATGCACGTGTATTTAGCACACAAAACAATAATGTGCTTAACGATACTTTCATAGAACATTAAAATATACTTATTTTTGTCTGGGTTCATTTAATTATACTCAGTATACCTCCTTGTACTCATAATTACTCTACTGAAAGTGTACTATTTCCATATACTAACCCTGTACTATAATAGGATAAATATAATCAGTAGTGCTATTAAATACTGTATATACTTAAGTAGAACTAACTGTACTTAGCTGCACTTTTTTGAGGCCCATCGTGGATTCATTTCGAGATACCTTACCTGTATCGGGGCTGTACCTGTGTAACTGTGTGTCATGCTAACACAATAAAATTAAAGATTAAGATTGAGATTAGGATTGAGATTAGGATTGAGATCCCTGAACTGCTCACCCCCCTTCAAACCCTGTACTCCACTTTCCACTGTGTACAGTGTGCTCTAGTCAGAGTGTAGGGTTAGGGTTAGGGTCCGGGTCCACACTGTTTGTTCTGTTTGCTGGGTTTACATAAAGAGCTAAGGGATCAACAGGACCATCCGTTACCCCTTCCCGCTGGCCGGTCTCCATGTTTGCCTGAAGTCTGCTCTGTGGTCGACTCCTGTGATCTCATTCTAGCGATTGCTTTTGATCAAGGTCTCAAAACAACAGCTGGGGAATCAATAGTCCAGTCCTCCCGAAAAGGGGGGAGCGAGGCAGCTGAAACCTCTGTCGGGGTCAGAGTCGCCTCCGCTGAGCACAAAGCAGTTTTGGCACTGAGCTCCTCCAGACGCAGAGCGCTTGGCCGCGCAAGGACACCAGAGGGACGCAGACAGAGGACAGTCCTGATTTACAGTCGGCTCAGGCAGCAGCAGAAATGCATCAGCTGGTGTGCCTTACAGCGGCCCTCCTCCTAGCCTCCTCTGAAGCCTCTGTCCGGGGGAACAGGGCCGAGCGGAGCATCGACAGGCCTTTTCAGTCCATGCTCATTGTGGATAATGGACATCGCTGGGGCACATGGGGCCTGAAGGAAATGTGCCCCTCAGGGTTCTACGCCGCAGGGTTCAGTCTTAGGGTAAGTGTTGGGTCTCTATTTGTTATGAGCTTAGATAATGCAGTGCTAGTTAAAACCCGCACCCCAACATATCAGCTTCAGAGTCACTGTGATGGTGTCCTGACGTATAACAGGGAGAACCACGGTTCTGTCATTCCCACTCCGGGCCCGGAACATGCTGTATAGTGCCCTACGGTACCTCGTCACCACCAAATCTAGGGTCAGTTAGCTAGAACCAAGCTCTGTCTTTCAGGTCAGAACAAGCTTAACACAAAGTAAATGCTGTTGCCTGATGGATGGGCTTGCTTCCTGCTGTACCCTAATTGGTGGTCTTGCTACACGCTGTAGCCCAATTGGTGGGCTCGCTTCACGCTGTACTCTGATTGGTGGTCTCGCTACACACTGTACTCTGATTGGTGGTCTCGCTACACGCTGTACTCTGATTGGTGGGTTTGCCTCACGCTTCTCTCGTTTGGACATGTTTCGTTTATATGCTCATACAAGCCAAAAGGAAGGACCGATCTGACCGTGCTGTAGTTACAGTAGGTGATTAGACTCTGGACTGTGGACTGAGTTGAAACAGAAAACTGCTGAGGTACAGGAGCTAATTACATTTACTCCCTTACAGTCTCCTGGCTAACGGGCAAACAACGACAGCAGAGCGTTCCTCCCTGCCAGTACTGTTTATGAAGCATTAGCATGTCGGCTGGAAGAATTTCCGGGTGCATGCAAAGATACGTTTGAACCCCCTGTAATAAAATACCAGGTCCAAGTTCACATGTTGTGCTGAACCGCGACTCCCTGGTAGAATTCGGCTCCCCTTAAGTGATGGACGCTACAGATTACACATACACATTTATTATTATTATTATTATTATTATTATTATTATTATTATATAAATGTTCAAGGCTTATTAGGGGAGACCACACTGACTCACATGTACAGCTGATCATGAGGGGCTCAAAGCACAGTTTGTGTTTATGACAGTGCTGTAAGCTGTAGGGGGAGCCGACGAGCCAGAAGTACCCATTCCTCCACACTGCTTCTAGACGTGTGATTAGTGTGGTCATTTTCATAACCCCACCCAACAAAGGACATCATGAAGGGAGGCGGGTTCGGTCAGGATACTAGAACAGAATTAAAGGGAGTGGGGTGGGGGTCAAGGGTCAGGGGTCACGATACTAGAACAGAATTAAATCCATAGTCTAACCTATATAACACGTAGGTGATGCTTTACTACCCTAACCGGGTGGAATGGATGGCATTGGTGAGCCAGATGGGAGCTTACTAACTGACTACCATTTAGAGAGCTGACTGGCGGTTAGTCAGGATGTCACATGACCTTGGTAAACCAATGAAATGCGGGGCATGTTTTCTGACATGGACGTGAGCCAATGGGACAGACCTACTGTTGGTGAGTGAACATTTTAAATGGTTGATCCCGAAAAGAGGACTAACAGACGTCCGTCCGGGTACCGCACCTGAAACCGGAGGTGTGGCCACCCTGAGTATGACAGTGTGTAATTTAGCGTGGGTGGTGGCAGACAAAGCTATGGTTCATATCTTAGAAGATCAGCTAAGGTTCAGATGTTCGAATGTTCTCAGTAGGCTCACGCTGCAGATGCATGTGTGAAATAACTCTACTGTAATTTGATGGAAGTTAAAGTCTGGTTTGGTCTGGAGTGTGAAGGTGCTGTGTGTCTCAGGTTGCAGGTTACTGGGAGTCTTTTTTAATAGGGGATAACACCGCCTTGAATGGGATTCGCCTTCACTGTGTTGACTCAGCCAAAGGCACATCAGGGCCTTACACTGACTACGCCACGGTGCAGTCTGACTCAGGAAGGTGAGTGGCTTCCAGAAATCAGGAGTGGGATATTCTACTTTAAATTAATTTCCTCATTGTCGTGTGTAACTGGATATTAAAACAATACTTCAGCAACAAAAGTTCTGGGACCAACTAACTGGGCCTATTTGCTGCCCTCCCTCGGGCCTTTGAGGCCCGTATTGAGGTGAATAGGCCCGAGGGCCAACGGTAATGCCCTCTGTGTTTGTGCTCTTTCACCAGCTGGGGCAAATGGACAGATATCAAATGGTGTAAGTCTGGGAGGCTGGTCAGCTTCCAGCTCCGAGTGGAAGCCTACCAAGGAGCCCTAGACGATACGGCTGCAAACAACATAAAGTAATCGTTTCCATTTCTCATTCAGGACCTCGAAACTTTAATCCACAGGGAGCCATCATGGCCTTATATACAGCTCTGTAGAAGTGTAAGAGGCCACCTGTACCTGATCAGTGTCTCTAGGTGTGCAGGTTCTGGGTTTGTGTTGGTTCTGTTTGGTTCTCTACACTACTGGAACCATGTCTCCCAAACTCCAGATCAGATATTGTATTAGATCTGTGTATTTAGAAATTCACTAATGACCTCCAGAAGCCTGTTTTTAGAACCATGCTCGCTGTGCGTTTCACCCCAGCCACCGCTCGCCAGTCTCTCTGTAGGTCACCTGAGGTCATCTTACGGTGGGTAAGGGACATTGGAATGAGGTGGCACTCATCACAGTCAGTAGAGAGGGGGTTTGGCCCTCTGCCAGTCTGTAGCTGTGTTGTCCTGTGTGTTTGCTGCTGGACCTTGTTCTTATGAACCAGACGCTCACTGTATCCGCCAGTAAAGCTAGAACCCAACCTTCGGTTCCTCACTAAGAACCTGCTGTACATGTGGAGATGCTGATTTAGAAGAAACTGGAGTGCTCTCTTAGCTGTATATATAGCAAGCTAAGTTACAAGCTTTAAAAAAAATATATGAAGGATCTTTTATAGGCCTCAAATGTCCGTGTCTGATTAATCACCACACCTAATAGTCCATCACTTTGTCTGTGACATTTGAACTGAACAGCTGGGCTAATAAAAACCACTTACGAATCTTCACCAGGTTCAAATGCAGTGGAGAAGAGGAGGAGCTGAAGGGTGACGGCACATCCTGGGGAGACTGGGGCTCCTGGAGTGACACATGTCCAGGAAAGGGCATCTGTGGCATCCAGACAATGGTGGAGGAGCCGCGAGGCCTCGGAGACGACACGGCTCTCAATGACGTTCGCTTGTTCTGCTGTGATTAAGGTACGAAGGATTTTGCCTGGCTGAGTTACTGTGTTAGCGTACAGGGAAGGGTTTGGGATCTTCAGACAGTATGGTACATCAGACACAGGGGACCTGAGGAAATACATAACCCAAGGTATCCAACACTTGGACCACCCGTGTAAATAATGCCCCCAGTGCTTGCCTCACCTTGAGGCACAACAGCTGCAGTCAAAGGGTTGAGGCACTCTGCTTCATAGAACCATACATGAAATCCAGGACCTCATCTCTGTAGGGCCCAGGGCAGCATTCAGCTGTTCAGATGTGAGCTTGCCTTTCAGAATTCAGACTTCTGTATGAATCAGCATCACTGTGTAAAATTAAGCTCCAGCCAACCACTAAATCAATTTCATATCATCCATTCTCCGCATGTAATACACTGTACTGCCAAAAGTGTTCACTCGTCTGTCTTCACACGCAGATGAGCTTGAGTGACCCCTGTTCTTAATCCATAGGGTTTAATCTGATGTCGGCCCACCCTTTACAGCTATAACAGCTTCAGCTCCTCTGGGAATTCTTTCCACAAGGTTAGGAATGCGATTATGGGAATTCCTGACCATTCCTCCAGAAACACATCTGTGAGGTCAGACACTGGTGTTGGACGAGAAGGCCTGGCTCTCAGTCTCCGCTCTAATCCATCCCAGGTGTTCTATCAGGTGGAGGTCAGGACTCTGTACACGCCAGTCCAGGTCCTCCACACCAGACTCGCTCCTCCATCTCTTTATGGAGCTTGCTCTGTGCACTGGTGTGCGGTCATGTTGGAACAGGAAGGGGCCGTCCCCAAACTGTCCCCACAAAGTTGGGAGCATGGAATGGTCCAGAGTCTCTTGGTCTGCTGAAGCATTAAGAGTTCCTCTCTCTGGAACTAAGGGACGGAGCCTAACTCCTGAACACCACCCCCACACCATAATCCCCCCTCCACCAAACTCTACACTCGGCACAGTGCAGTCAGACAGGTACCATTGTCCTGGTACCGCCAAACCCAGACTCGTCCATCGGATCACCAGACGGAGAAGCGTGATTGGTAACTCCAGAGAACACGCCTCCACTGCTCTAGAGTCCAGGGGCGGAGCTTTACACCACTGCGTTCCACGCTCTGCACTGCGCTTGGTGATGTGAGGCTTGGATGCAGCTGCTCGCCATGGAAACCCATTCCATGAAGCTCTACACACTGTTCCTGAGCTGATCTGAAGGACACATGAAGTTTGGAGGTCTGTACTGATGGACTCTGTAGAAAGTTGGTGACCTATGACCCTTAGCATCCGCTGAACCCGCTCTGACATTGTACCTGTCACTGTCGTTCCCAGTCACTCCCACTGTGTTCTAATCCCACTGACAGTGGACTGTGGAATATTTAGTAGGAGGGAATTTCACAACTGGACTTGTAGCACAGGTGGATCCTATCACGGTCCCACGCTGGAGTTCACTGAGCTCCTGAGAGCGACCCGTTCTCTCACTAACGTCTGTAGAAGCGGTCTGCATGTCTAGGTGCTTGAGTTTATACACCTGTGGCCATGGAAGTGATTGGAACACCTGAATTCAATGTTTTGAATGGGTGAGTGAATACTTTTGGCAATATAGCGTATGTTCTAGTTTGGAAACACTGCCCCCTAGTGGATATGTTCAGTGTCACAACTACATGGGCTGATATGCTGAACTGTAGTTGCCTTTATGTTAAGTGACCTTAGTTAAGGGCACAGCAGCAACATTCCCGGAACGACTCACACCTATCCAAACATTCTCCATCTGTAGATACGGCTTTCACCGTGGTTTGGGCAAATACGTGTTCAGCGTGTGTATATGGGTTGAAGGTTCTGAATTTCAGTAGTTCTTAAACCGATGCTTTGACCAGCATATCCAGAAGTTCTGTTCATGCTTCTTCTCAGTAGTACACTTCATACTGAACATCCTCCACACCTTCTGTGTGTTCCAGGTGCCCCCTTCTGCTTTATCTAAGTCGACGTGAACATAAAAACTGAAGATGGATCCTTCGTCCTCGTCTTCTCTTCACCTGTTCCCTGAATGCATCACAGCACTCGCTACTCTCTTTGCCACAACAAATAAATAAATATGACCTGAAAAGTTATGTGGTGATGAGCTTCATACTTTGCCAATGGGAACCAGGGATCACCATGTCTGTAACACACATCCAAAGCCACCAGGGAACCTACACATGTCTTCTGAGTTTCATATGGAATGTTGATGATAGGAATCTCTGGAAAATATTATCGGTTGTGTAATAGCGTAAGATAACTTCATCTTCATATGAGAGATTCACTAACTCGCCAAACTGCTGGTGGCTTCAGCTGCAAGTGCTGGAGCTAGTGGCGAGTTAAGGCAGAGACCTCCAAGGTACAATCCTCCTCCAGTGTCAGAGTCAGTTCCTCCCTTTAGTCCTCCACTGGAGTAACAGTACCAAAGTATGTACCTTCAGATGTACTTAAGTATGGAGAGTAACAGTACTGAAGTATGTACCTTCAGATGTACTTAAGTATGGAGAGTAACAGTACTGAAGTATGTACCTTCAGATGTACTTAAGTAAGGAGAGTACCAGTACTAAAGTATGTACCTTCAGATGTACTTAAGTAAGGAGAGTACCAGTACTAAAGTATGTACCTTCAGATGTACTTAAGTATGGAGAGTACCAGTACTAAAGTATGGAGAGTACCAGTACTGAAGTATGTACCTTCAAATGTACTTAAGTATGGAGAGTAACAGTACTAAAGTATGTACCTTCAGATGTACTTACATAAGTATGGAGAGTACCAGTACTAAAGTATGTACCTTCAGATGTACTTAAGTATGGAGAGTACCAGTACTGAAGTATGTACCTTCAGATGTACTTAAGTATGGAGAGTACCTGTACTAAAGTATGTACCTTCAGATGTACTTAAGTATGGAGAGTACCAGTACTAAAGTATGTACCTTCAGATGTACTTAAGTATGGAGAGTACCAGTACTGAAGTATGTACCTTCAGATGTACTTAAGTATGGAGAGTACCTGTACTAAAGTATGTACCTTCAGATGTACTTAAGTATGGAGAGTAACAGGAGCATGGTTTATTACGGCTCTAATGTCCTATTATCATTTCTGGAACAGGACTCTTCATCAGCTCAGTGTAGGACTCCAGAGTACAGGATATACAGTAAAGTGTCCAGGAGTCCACATGATTCAGAATAATGCAGCTTGGGTGTACATCAGTTTATTAAACATGGCTCATAGCGTACTGTGTTCACCTCCACCTATTCGCTCTGTTAGAGCTCATTATGCCCTGGTCAGCTGGCCTGCTCTGTTCTAACAGGTCATACACCAGAGCGTCTGAAAGGACTAGCACTGTGTGAGGCTGTGCTAAGCTTCCTGGTGGGAAGCTAATAAGGATTGTGTTAAGAGATGACATCACCTTGTAACAGAGGAAAGAGGGCATTAGAGACAGCTAAGAGAAGTGGTCCCTGTGGGGGAGAGGTTCTCCCTCTGGCATGTACTCTGGGCTTTAGAACTTTGCAGAATGTTTACATGCACCAAAAGATACTACACACTTACAGAAAGAGAACAACCGGAAAAGCAGGATGGACTCTTCTGAAATACCAGCATGGCTAAATAAATATCATGTGTGCCACTGGGGGAATGCCAGGCATCATCAGTGGCACACCAAACCCTGAAGGCGTCATTCCTCTCGGAGGCACCTTTCTGGTAAATGGTAAATGATTTAATGGTAGCATGCTCCATCACACAATCAACAACAGACCTGGTACCATATACACCCAGACCGTTCCCTTAACAGGAGGAATCCCATCATTCCATGTGATACGGGAGCCACAGGTAAATGCCAGGTGTGGTCCAGGTTGGGCCATACCTGATCTGCAATTTGGGTTTACTGCGACACATGATTCGGAGTCATGCAGCCTGTGTGTACCTCAGATTATTAAAGATGGCTGTGTTGTAAGATGACAGTATTATCTTTATAGATTCTCATTTTTGCAGGCTACGTTTAGCATCGAGCTGTCACGGTTTATTTATTTTCATTCTGTCTATTAATATTAATAAACATTCTGTTTTCTAATGAGGTAGAAATGCTTTCATAGAAATGTGCTTTTATATTCTATTCAGGTTAAAAACACAAATCAGGTCAGGTAGCTCTTTATTTAACTGCTGGAAGCTCAGTGTATTCTGCTTTTCTTAAATCAGAGTGTTTGTATATTTTATGATTGTGAAGATATGAAGTGTCCTGTTATTTCTTATGCTAAATATCGTTGCTGTCCAATGAAAAACATGTATCTCCATTTTTGTCCAATTTGACCTTTATGCGTCATTTAAAAACAGCTGCTGTCGTTTACACTTTGTGAGATTTGCATGATGAACGGACCAACTGAAATGGCCCAGAAGTGCTTGAAAGGATGTCTGGTTCCATTGACTTGCATTAAAATCAAATAAGGTTTTTGGCATCTCCTGTAAAGTTGCCATTTTGGAGATACTTGTTTTTCTTTGGACAGCGACGATATCAGCTAACAGTGTCCCTCTGCTGGATTAGAAGATGGAACTGTCTTTGGATGGAGGTGACTTCAAAGGGTCACGGCTGGATTGGTTAAAATCTAACCTCTGTGATAGAACCTTTACAGTGCATGTTGGTAAATTCCGTTCTTCAGATTGTACCATAAGTTGTGGAGTTCCCCAGGGACCTATCCTGGGTCCAGTTCTGTTCTCTCTGTTCGTGCTTCAGTTGGGTAAAATCATTAGGACGTGTGATATCCAGTTTCACTGTTATGCCGATGAAACCCAGTTGTGTCTCCCCCTGCGGGCTGAAGACTCAAATGCGCTTACTCAAACGTATGAACGAATGTTTATGTAAAATTAAGTGTTGGCTTGAAGCCAACTTTCTCCAATTAAGTGGAGATAAACTGAAGTGACTCTCTTTGGCTCTCCCAAGCGTACCAGCTTGTTAATGGACAGTCATGGTGGGCTGTTGGGGCATGTGAAGCCTCAGGTAAAGAACCTTGGGGTTATGCTTGACCCTGACCTCTGGTTTGATAAACAAAAGAACTCTGTTGTTAGGAGTTCTTTTTACCCACTCAGATTAGCCACCAGGATTAGGACATTTCTGTCACTCCGAGACCTCGAAAAGGTTCTCCAGGCTTTTATTACATCCCGCTTAGACCTTCAGCATCTTGTGCTTGGGAGTCAGTAGGTCCTCAATAGCTCGTTAGCAGTTAGTCCAAAATGCGGCAGCCTGCCTTCTTACGGGCACGAAAAGAAGAGACCACGTTACGCCTATCTTGGCATTATTACACTGGCTTCCTGTAGACTACAGGATCCAATTTAAATGTAGCTGTTAGTTTTTAATTCTTTAAATGGACGGCCATCCTATATAGGGGATTTGCTCCAGCTCTATTTGACCCCTGGGTCTTTGAGGTCATCAGATCAGCAGACTGTGCCACTGTCTCAGCTACCTCTCAGTCTACCTCTGGACATGAGGTCTGCACCTTCTGCTGATGCTTTTAAGTTTCTTTTAAAGAAACTATTCTATACTTTGAGAACCTGGTTCCAAAATCTGGTTACAGAGCAGACAACCACAGAAAAGGCCTGCACACTTAGTGTCCACTCGTTATATATTACCCTGTTCTTCAATGGTCAGGACCCCCACAGGACCCCCACAGAGCAGGTAGTATTTGGGTGGTGGATCATTCTCAGCACTGCTATTAGAATGTGTGTTCTATTGGCAGTGTAGAAGTTAAGGTAGTCAATAAGGATTGTGTTAAGAGATGACATCACCTTGTAACAGAGGAATTCCAGGGCTGGAATTCCAACTGGGCATAACATGCAGCTGGGAAAAATGGTCCCTGTGGGCTTTAGAACTTTGCAGAACGTTTCCATGCACCAAAAGATGCAACACACTTACAGAAAGAGAACAACCGGAAAAGCAGGATGGACTCTTCTGAAATACCAGCATGAGAGGATAAATATCATGTATGCCACTGGGGGAATGCCAGGCATCATCAGTGGCACACCAAACCCCAGAGGCGTCATTCCTCTCCGAGGCACCTTTCTGGTAAATGGTAAACGATTTAATGGTAGCATGCTCCATCACACAATCAACAACATACCTGGTACCATATACACCCAGAGCGTTCCCTTAACAGGAGGAATCCCATAATGATCTTTTGTTCAGAGAAAAGAAACAGCTGTTGTTCAGGTCCATCAGCTGCAGGTGACCCAGATTCATTACATAAACACAAGCACAGGTACACCTATACACCTATCACACCTACAGGAGCTTTTATGACATCCATCCTAAACCCATAAAGCACCTTGCTTTGTGCACTGGGCGTCATACTGGCAGGACTGGCCAGACGCTTGCAGAGTTACAATACAAATCGTTTATTTAACAATCCATAGCCATGCTCAGCAGCGCCTCTACTTCCTGCGGAGACTGAGGAAAGCTCATCTTCCTCCCATCCTCACCATGTTCTACAGAGGGACCGTGGAGAGCATCCTGAGCAGCTGCATCATCGCCTGGTTTGGGACCTGCACCGTCTCCGACCGCAAGACCCTACAGCAAATAGTGAGGACAGCTGAGGAGATCCTAGGGGTCTCTCTCCCCTCTGTCACAGACATCCACACCGCACACTGCACCCGTAGGGCCCTCAGCATTGTGAAGGACCCCACTCATCCCTCACAGGGACTTTCCTCACTGCTGCCGTCTGGCAGGAGGTACAGGAGCCTCTGTGCTGTCACTGCACGGCTCTGCAGCGGCTTTGTCCCACAAGCAGTCAGACTTCTAAACAACAGAGACTGTAGAATGGAGCAGGCTAAATAGACAGCACAGCAATATCAAAACCCAAAAAACAAGGGCAAACAAACCAGAGGGGAAGACGAGATCGGAGCTGAGACACAGCTGACTGACCACAGGTGAAAGCAGTTAGAACGCTGGAGTGCATGTGGCTGTGGGGGTTCTTCCCCATACTGTTCTCACAACGCTAGAACCATACAGACGTCCAGAATGTCCTGGCTTACTGAAACTAACTGGAACTACAGCGCTCCAGGCCTTCCACTAAAAACAACCCCATAGCCCCATTATCCCTACTCTACCAAATTTTACAGTCAGCCCAACACAGTCAGGATAGAGAACACAATCTGGGCAGCCACGGACGAGCTGTTCTCCGACTACCTACATGAAGGGACACTGTGTGTGGTGTTAAACACTCCAGCGGCACTGCTGTGTCTGATCCACTCACACCACCACCACACACACTAATACACCACCACCACGTCAGCGTCCTGTGGTGCACTGTCCTGTCACCCCAGATGAAGGACTAGAGGAGGACCAACACTGCACTGTGCAGCAGAGGATGAGCTATCGTCTCTGACTGTCCATCTACAAGGTGGCCCAGCAAGGTGGTGTACCAGTGCAACACACCCTATAACGTGATACCACAGATTAGCATCACTGCGGTGCTGAGAACGACCCACCCAAACGCCCTGGCCTACATACTACACATGATGATCATTCTAAATGAGTTTAGATTTCGCTTTCTCTTCCCTCATGATCACAATGCATATTTAATATTTATCTCTGTCAGTGTTTTCAGCAGTAGGTCCAGTGTAGATGTGATTTAGATCTGTGTGATGACATACTGTGATTACCTCTTCACAGTCATTTCTTAATAAGTCTCATGATTTGATCACCATTCAGAAAAACTCTATTTAACATGATATTTATTATAATTTATTAATGTTAATATGATTTCTCAGTGTTCTGCAGCCTTAACCGTCCTTGTGGACCACCATTCTGGACACCGTGGGCATTTCTTCAGTTATTTTCATGCTAGTTAAAATCTGTGAACGGGTCCTCCTACACTAATCACCAAGCAGCTTGACTGTCTGTCCGCTCTGATTGTAACAGCGCGTGATTCTGTACAGTACTCAGAAGGTTTCAGGGAAATATACGTTCAGTATCAGACCTGAACAAATAAACACAAACCCAGCTCAGTGCTGAAGCTTGTTCTCACACTGTGTACTTGTGTTACTGAGTTACTGAGGCTGTTACTCAGTTTGAAACTTTCTTGGTCTTAGCCATCTGTTGTTTCTATGAATCTGGAATTATTGCCTGGTAAACAGAAGCTGATCTTCCACAAGTCTGCTCAGTACGTATTTGGACACTTAGACCCAACGGATCTGAAATGAAGCAGTCAGATGTGTGGGTTAGACTTTCAGCTTCAAGAGCTTTACCCAGACACTTCCATTACTTACAAGCATTCCTCCAAGCCATTCTCGCAGTCCCTCCATTTCACAGGTGTGAAAGTGATTGAAGAGTCGACCGATAAGCAGTTTGATGACCAGGTGTGGCCTGTTCCCTTCTTATTTCATGACTAATGAATGAAATCAAAGGTCTGAAGCTGGGATTCCATAGCTGGAAGCTCTCTTTATGTGATCCAAAGGGCCAGTGGTGCAAGAAGGAGCTTCATTAGCCTGAAACGAAGCAAAGCCATCAGAAACCCAGAGCAGAAACTCAGAGGCCAAACGGAGGGCTAACTGGAATGATTTCACCATAACATCACGTTTGATAAACTAGATGTAGGTAGAGCGCTACCTTTGGGTCGGCACAGTCATGCTGGATTAGTTTTTCACTCAAGGCTGATGTTAGCTTTCTGCTCCTCCTTAAATAGTGAGTGCACCAACCGCTGCACCAACCCCACGGTCTTCTCCTCATATCTACTCATAACCATCACACAGTCATGAGTGTGGATCTCACACCGCATGTTCTACAGCAGGAGGAGCATCGCTCTGGACAGTACCCTCTCTACACTGCTGCTCTGAGATGGTGCTGAAGACAGGTGGGCAGGGATGTTGGCATCAAAACACGGACATGCATCTGAACCCAACACTGCAGTGGACCAAACCACGGTGAGGCTTATGAGAGAGGAGATGCACGCTTCTGAAACCCAAAAACAGTCCATCTATATGATTCAAAATAGTTTGGCGTGGCGCAATGGATACCACATTAAACAGATTGGCATGTGCCCACATGCCCACACTTTCGATTTCTTTGAGCATAATGTATCTGACAGTCATAGAGGAGGAAGTTATGAGATAATAGCTGTGTTCTTTTTTAGGTCATTGTTCTGGTAAACACCTGACTGTTAATTAGATGCCGGGTACCCAATATAAACAACCCCGTGCTCGGCACAGACACAGACCGTCTGGTGACTGAGCAGCTGTGCATCCCTCTACAGACCCAAGTGACGGAGCGACTGTAATACAGGACCATCGTGTTCCTCTACCCTGCTCTAACAGAATGAATCAGTTCTTCAGCATCGCTCTGCCTCTGCTCGTGCTCTCCACCGGGCTGCACGTCAGAGGCCAATCCACAGGCGAGATCTCTGTGACAAACGGGCAGATGTGGGGCTCATGGGGCAGTCAACACATGTGTCCCACCGGTAGCTACGCGACTGGTTTCAGGCTCAAGGTGAGTGTTACCAGAATGCATGATCTGGAGAAGAAGCCGAATGGACACTGAGGTCCTTGTGTAGGTGCCATGTAGCCGAATGGACACTGACGTCTTTATGGGAGTACCATTTAGCCGTATGGACACTGACATCCTTGTGTAGGTGCGGTGTAGCTGAATGGACACTGATGTCTTTATGGGAGTACCATGTAGCCGTATGGACACTGACATCCTTGTGTAGGTGCGGTGTAGCTGAATGGACACTGATGTCTTTATGCTGGTGCCATGTAGCTGAACTGACACAGATGCCCTTATATAGGTGCCATGTGGCTGAAAAGACATTGACGTCCTTGTGTAAAACTAAGCTGAGGCCTATAACGCTACATTTATTCTAAATTTAAATTCAATGTACATGCTAACAATGCCTTCCAATAAACCGCTGGTGTCCTGCTTCTGCCCAGTAAGCACTGGGATGCTGAAACACTAACCAGGCTTCTTCCCCAGGTTCATCCATATCAGGGAGCATGGAAAGAGGACACTGGTCTGAATGGAATCACTCTGGTCTGCTCTTCATCTTCTGCAGAAGTGGATTCGACGATAGGAAGGTAAAGCTCCCAATACTGTGAAACCGTGTAGTTAGTTATAGCTACACATATGGACTAAATGAGCTTCATCATAAACTGAATTTAAAACTTTCAGTTAATGGATAAGAACAGATTTCCATCACAGTGAGAGCAAACAGGGTCATTACATATATCACCTATACGGTCACTCCGTCACTGCAGCCTCTCGTTCTCCATCAGACAGCTTCCCTGTTACAGTGAAGGGTCTCAAGCGAAAAGGGAGCTTCACCAAACTGTTAACTGGGCTTCTACCTGCACTAACACAGATGTGGCAAAGAGAAAAATGGATCATAAAATTAATTTAAAATGAATCTATTACTAAAATATGAAATATTTTAACAGCCATTATTTAAAAGCTAATGTAAGATGTTCACTCGTACTGTGTAAAGTTCACTAGTCTTGAACGCTCTCTGTTTCAGGTGTGGTGTTAGTATATAACCCTGACTATCAGAGATATGCCTTCACCTCCAAACCAAACTTAAGGAGAAAAACCTCTACAGTGATGGTAACCTGAAGTCACTATGGAGGTTCCAGGAAAGTGTTCATGGGAAGCTAAAAGCTATTTAACTAGCATTCTTTTTATTTCCTTACGCAAACGTTTGTGCACCCCGAGTCATATTACATGATTGGTTGTTATGCCTAGTTCCTAACCAAGAGGATAACTAGATTGGCTACACTGGAAAAAGAAAAATCCTGATCATGTTCTGTGGAGTTTTTCTAAGATGTGAACCCTCTTTCAACCAAATCGTAGCAACAAGTTAGGAGTACTAATACAATATTTGCATAATTTACTTGAATCTATTACATTAAATGAATTAGAAACTATAGACAGGCATTTTTAATTTATGGGATTGTCGTTAGGGCGTGATTGATGTTCCTTGAGTGTTTTTACAGGCTGGTAGGTCGTAACTGGTTTCACAAATGATCATGTAGCCGCACTGGTCAGTACCTTACAGCATACAATTTATTAGGTTTGGAGACTGGACCGCATACAGGTGGTGCCCGAGAGGTGGCCAACTGGTAGCCTTTCAGCTGAGGGTGCAGTCCTATCAGGGAATACTCCGTGACGATGCTGCCGCCACCAACATAAGGTAGGTACCTTAATACCATGCATCAATCCAACAGTCCTCTACGAGATCACATTCCTAAACCACATGGTCAGGAACGTCCTAGAACAATAATGAGATGGGAATGAGGCTAAGGGCTAAAACCGCTGACCACAATAACAACGCTACATGCTTCACGATGTTCCAGGTTCAAATGCAGCGATGGCAGCGTGCTGGAAGGCGATGGTCTGAATTTGGGAGACTGGGGGTCCTGGAGCCAGAGCTGTTCTAGGAAGGGGATCTGTGGGATTCAAACCAAAGTGCAGTTATACCAGTGGATACTGGATGACACCGCCCTTAACGACGTCAAGTTCATTTGCTGCCGTTAAGGAAACCTATATCGCCACCAACACTTATCATAATACAGTTTAATACAATATAAGTTGATTTTCCAAATGAGAACAAAGTAACACATCGTCTACAAGGAACACACTTAAGTAGAAGATCTTTCTGCTCAATTTTATACCAGGTATAACATGCACAACGTATCACCGCTGTTCAAAGAGAAACTAGTATCTCCAAAATTTCTACTTTTCAGGAGAGGCCAAAACCTCTGTCAATTCTAATGTAAGTCAATGGAACCGGACTTCTTCCCAAGCAGTTTTGGGCCACTTCTGCTGGTTCATTCATCATGATATTTTCACACAATGTAAACGTGAGCCCTGGTTTTCAAATGATAGATAAAAGTAAAAACTGACACAATAAAAAAAACCCCACCTAAATAGATCAGTTTTATTCCTCCGCAGTAAATAAACAGTCTTTTAAAGTAGCTTTAAACCGTGTGGATGTGTGTTCCCTGTATAGGATGTGTAATGTGTTCACATTTAAAACTTCAGCAACATGTAATTACACAAGGTATGTTTAAAATGTGTGAGGATTCATATGTCACCGCTGTCCAAAGAAAAACAAGTATCTCCAAAATGGCTACTTTACAGGCTGGGCAAAAACCTCTTTCAGTTCTAATGTACGTCAACAGGACCTGAGTTTTTCACGGTTGGTCCATTCATAATTAAATGTTTAATGATGATACAATACACACAAATGATACATAAAGGTCAAAATAAAAAAAAATAAAAATGGAGAAGCGTGTTTTCATTGGACAGTGATGATATTCTCATTAACCAATACAAAGATTTGTATTGTTATAATCAAGGCACTATACTCCCTTAAATACTTTAACTTTACTTTCACTTTCATTTTATACTACTTGTAGTATGTCTTTATAGATGCTCATTAACGACCCCAGCATGGTCGACTGAGTCGGGGGAATTTCTATTCGGGCTGGCCCACATCAGCACAGAGTCCCAGTGTATATCTGTTTTCCTTTGGACCACAGTAACCTGACTCCAGCAGTCCTCACCTCAACTACCACACCCCAGTGTGCTGACTGTACAGTGATGGAGACTAGATTAGCTTAATCTCATTTCCTGTTCCACTGTGAATTATTACCACGGAGTTACATTCAGTTACATTGGGTTCAGTGTACCAAATACTACATGACTGAGTGTGTCTGGCGCCACCTGGAGGAGCTCATCACTCAGTGGCTAAAACCGGATCGGGGCTTACCCCGCAGGAGGGCAGTAGGAACTGCTGACTAGCATTCATGTAGCTAGCATTAGTTGCAGCATATTGCCTGTCATGATTGTCTCATCTAAGACCACCAGCTTCATTTCTTCTCTAAGATAGCCAGTTTGGTAATCTCAGTGTGGAATATAAATAATAAAAGATTGAAAACTTTATTGATCATAGAAAACATTTTTATTTAGCAAAAAAAGGTTAAGGTGTGCTGGGTTGGGGTGTGCAGTTTCAGGTGGGCCAGTTTGCATCATGTACCTCCCGGTCTGAAGATAAGTCCCACTCGGGCCCTGGATGATTTAATTTCCCTCTGTGGTTGGATTCTTCGGTGTTGAAATAAAGTGATCTTATTTGAACTGACATGTTTCTCGTCTGATACACTTTCATCTGATTATGAGACGAAGTCAATTAATCTGATAAACTCATCTTCACCTCTACAACACCTCTGTTTCCTCAAATGAGTATGTTGCTACCCTGAACAGAGGGAAGATAAACCACAGCTAACGGCAGTGAAGTTTCCTCATTGGTGGCTTTATCGCGAATGAGCAGTAATATGCAAGATTACACAAAGCTTGTATTTCATGTTGGTAATAATCATAAATCAATTTAACCAACCAAATCTGGCATGTTATTTATTTTTCAGACAGCAAAAATTAATCACATGTTCAATAAACCATGCAATATTACACAAACAGCTTCATCTAGCTACCATTTCATGTTTGGTACAAGACGGCTAATCATAAATCAAGTTTAACCAACAAAACGACTGGGAACAAGAAAAAACAACAACAGAGGAAACAAACAATTGAACGTACACTTTAAACATAGCTTTTAACCCAAATTCTACACCAGTAGATCTGAAAATGGAGACTGGGGCACCTCGTTGGCCATGTTTACTCATTCAGGTTTAAACTGCAGCTTCAACCGTTTTAGCAAGAAGCGCTCAAAACAATGACCAACGATAACATTTTTACAACATTCCGATAGCTGCTGTAGGCTAACTATTCCTCTAATACCATGTCTCAAACCATAACAAAGCTTATTTTGCTGAATTCGTATCTGAACAGATGGAAGAAAAACCACAGCTAACGGCGGTGGAATTTCCTCACTGATGGCTTTATCGCAATGAGGAAAGGTCCGCGTTTGCCCCCTACTGTTTGAATTCAGACATAGCCAACAGAGCACAGATCACCGATCATCAGGATTACTGGTCGAGTGCTAGATTAGAGAACAGCCAAGCTTTACTTTAAAAAACAAACAAAACAATAATTAAACATAAACTCAACATCTTATTTTTTAAATAAGTTATTTCACCAGATTTGTTTAGATTATTTTAACAAAGACAAATCATTAACATTTTATACATCGCAAAAGACTTATCCCAATATTTAAACCCGTCACAAGTATTCCAAAGTTGCAATGCTAATATAAACACACTAGGAATGGTCACACCCTGCCATGTCTTGTTCATGTTTGTCTGGTTTATCTGCCTTCCTGTTTCTGTCTTGTCATGTCCATGTGTTGTCTGTCACTCAGGGGTGCGTTTCCCAAAACCATCGTTGCTAACTACGTTAGCAACTTACATAGTTGGAACGACACAGCTGCGACGCAAGTGTTTCCCAAAACCATGCGCTCGGTAAACAAGTGACCAACGTTAACGACACAGGTTTTTACAACATTTCGCGATAGCTGCTGTAGGCTAAAGCTATTCCTCTAATACCATGTCTCAGTACAATAACGAAGCTTATTTTGGCTGAATTGGGTTTATACTTTTAGCGTATCTGAACAGAGCGGAAGAAAAACCACAGCTAGCGGCATTTCACTCTCAGTGTTCAGGTTTAAAATAGGCTGCATGTTGCTGGTCACTGATGGCTTTATCGCAACGAGGAAAGGTCCGTGTTTGCCCCCTACTGTTTGAATTCAGACATAGCCAACAGAGCACAGATCACCATCATGCAGGATTACTGGTCGAGTGCTAGTTTAGAGAACAGCCAAGCTTTAAAAATAAATAAATAAATAAATAATTAAACATAAACTCAACATCTTATTTTTTAAACAAGTTTTTTTCACCAGATTTGTTTAGATGATTTTAACAAAGACAAATCATTAACATTTTATACATCGCAAAAGACTTATCCCAATATTTAAACCCGTCACAAGTATTCCAAAGTTGCAATGCTAATATAAACACACTAGGAATGGTCACACCCTGCCATGTCTTGTTCATACGTTTGTCAACTATGGTTTGGTTTCTCTCGCCTTCCTGTTTCTGTCTTGTCACATCTGTGTTTCTTCCACCAACATGTTTTGGGAAACGGTCACTCTGTTTCCATCGTGCCACGTCTGTTTGTGTTGGTCTCGCACCCCCTCCTCCTGTCTCCGCCCTGTCTCCGCCCTCTTGTCAGGCCCCTCACCTGTTTCTGGCCCCGCCCCTTCCCAGGTGTCTCTCGTTAGCCATGTTGTCCCCTTTGTTCTTGCTTGGCGTTTGTTCCCCTACTGGTGTCTTGTTTTCATGCTGGTCGTCTTGTCTCCTTGTCCGTTGGCTGTGTCTCCCAGTTGGTTTTTTGTATCTTGTGTTTAGGTCATCAGTGTTTTGTTTCTTGTTTGGCTTTCGTTTCATCTTGTTTGTTAGTCATTAAACTTGCGTTAGCATCCAGTCTCCAGGTCTTGTCTCCGTGTGACAGGAATAGCGAAACGTCATTACCCGTTTTCTATAGCGCATTAAGTCACAGCTGCTCCAGAATAAAGGACACGTTTCTACCAGTGTATGAAATAACCCCCTGTATTCGAGGGACCCCATGTTAGCCCCCTAATCCAGGCTGCTTACTGAATGTTTGGTTCCTCTTCTGGAAATTGTCTTTTAGGCTGAGTTACATTTTCTAAGCCATCAGTTTGCTACAGCGCCACCCTGTGGCAGACCAAGGCTGCAGCTCTAGTTAGTTAAGAATACACTACCTTATGTACACCAGATCAGCTATAACTAGGGCAATTCAATGTTTTATTGGCAATTAAATGTTGCGTCCCGTATTAAACCGATACAGGACGGGATTTGTTCCGTATTTCTGTAAATGTCCGATAAACACGTGTGTCACAAATACACAAATGATCACAATCTCTCAGGTGGTGGTGTGTTAGTGTGTGTGGTGCTGGTATGAGTGGATCAGACACAGCAGTGCTGCTGGAGTGTTGAGACACTGTGTCCACTCACTGTCCACTCTATTAGACACTCCTACCTTGCTGCTCCACCTTGTAGATGGACAGTCAGAGACGAAAGCTCATCTGCTGCTGCACAGTGCAGTGACGGCCACAGTGCAGTGTTGGGCAGTTTTTTTCATGAGGCTGTGTGTCTCATTAACGCTGCACAGACACTTTAAATTACATTGCCCTCCCTCTACTGCATCCTCGCACCTTCTGTACTCTTAATGCACTTTATTCATCACCAAGCCACCGTATACTCATGTTTACATACTGTTCTCATATTATCTCTACCTCAGATGTTATTTTCATTGTGTACATACTGTCTACTTGCACTACTCTTACAGTTCAAACATTCATTTGTAAACGCTGCTCTATACATTCATATATATGTATATAGATATGCTTATATATGTGTATATTTATTATTACGGCTCTTTATGTAAATAATACTGAACTTGCACTTCTGGTTAGATGCTAACTGCATTTCATCGGCTCTGTACCTGTACTCTGCACAATGACAAAGTTGAATCTAATCTAATCTAATCCTCCAGCCCTTCATCAGTGGGCACAGGACGCTGCCCCGCAGGACATCACCCACAGGATCCTGCTGGCTGGATAGTTGGTCGGTGGAGGTTCTCAGTCTGTACATGCTGGAATTTTTCATCCTGAGCTATTTACACTTACATTCACCCTAGCATCGCGTACAGTCTGACTGGAAATCTGAGAGGGCGCGGTGACCGTGCTCCCACGTTCATCACGTGCTAACAGTAGTGAAGGGAGGCTGCTACAGGAAACTGTTTCACCTTAGCAAAGATGGTTGCAGTGGTGATTACAGACCAGCGCTACGAGGTAAGCTAACAGATCCCCAGCAGAGGGGACCCTCAGTGTGCAGAGGACAAACTTACAAACGGGGAACCAACCAAGACTGCCCGGAGGAAAAACGATGGTGCTAAGCGTATTTGTTTGACGCTTTGGCGGGTCGCGTGCGCTCTGAAGAGGGGGAGAAGCAACTTGCCTCGAGAGGCTGGAAACCTGCACAAGGCACTCTGAACTCAGGACTGGGCTTCAGTAGCGTGAGCTGCAGGTGTTAGGGTTTGCTGCTTGATTGTTCATTGGTCGCCCTTTGTCTCCCCCGAGTGGCCGGTATTGGTACTGCAGGAACCTGAGACCTTACAGAGGCTGTAAGCGTTCACACTATGTTTAATGGAACTGGAGCAGCTGAGTGACAGGGCATGATGTAAAGAGAACATGCCACTTTTGATGGATGAAGACAGCAAGTTTTGGCAACTAGCCTTAAAACTGGGTCCAATTAAATCAGGCAAGCTCCAATTAAAAACATTACGCAGTGTCTCAGTCCATCAGTTTCAGACTGGATGTAAAGGGCAGCATTAACATACGTGTGTTCAGATGGAAACACCAGCAACATGTTGAAATATATATATATTATTGCAGCATAAACAGAGATGAAACCAATAAATAATAAAATAAATTTATTTTACTGAACAAATATAAACTGTAAAATCACACGTGTTTTTAGAAATCTTCCCAGAAATCATTAGGTGTTCTCTGAAGGCCTCGAAGGCCCTGAGGCTTCTCTTCAGCTATGACATTCAGAGTTCTAATTTGACAGAAACCCACAGAACCCGGAGGCATCATTCCTCATCACGGCTGGCTCTGAAAACAAGAACACCGTGTTATTCCAGTCAGATCAGATCAGACCTAATTAATCACTGACACGCCGAACGTCATGTGATATCAGTATGTAGATTGATTGATTGATTGATTATGAAGTGGTGCTGCTCAGGGGAGGGCTTGGAAACGCCCATACCTGAATAAGCTGTGCTGTGAGGTTGAACACGGCTCATGCTCGTGCTCATGCACATGGCTCGGCGATGTGCATTATCGAGGCCTGATAGTGGAATGCCCTGACTGCCCTCGTGTCAGGGGAACGTGCAGACCACACCATCCATCAGGACTCTTCATAAGACTCCTTAAACCAATTCTGGAGAATTCTGCTGGAATATTCCATCACTGTGGGGCTACATGTGCTTCTGGAAGAATGGTCAGAAATTCCCATAACCACATTCCTAACCCTTGTGGAAAGAATTCCTAGAAGAGCTGGAGCTGTTATAGCTGTAAAGGGTGGAGCATCATATTAGACCCTATGGAGTACGAATGGGAGGTCACTCAAGTTCATATGAGTGTGAAGAAGCGATGTGGGTTCAGTGTGGTGTATCTGAGAGCTCAAATCTCTCGGGGTGCCCAAACCTTTGCACGGTACTTTCTTTTTGACTTGGCTGAGATTGTACCAAACCCGAATACTTCACTAGTCTTAATGTTAATAAGCATGTTTCAAGGCATCCAGTAGCAGATATACAAACCATACAGAAGCAACAACAGAAGCAAGATAGATTGTACAAACAGAGACAGAGACACAACACAAAGTATGAAAGTATAAAAATGAAGTCCTTAGTGTCTGGGTAAGGTATAAAGTATAAATGGAGGTAGTGGTAAACAATTTGCTAAGCAAATTAAGAAGATGGCTGTTGTCAGCCATATAGACAGTGCAAGTACGCAGTAATATAAATAATTTATCAGTGCAAAAAGTGTAAACAGTACAGAATGGAGTAGAATAATACAATATAAATAGAAATAGGGCATTTAGGAGGGAGTGTGTGCAGAGATGGGGGTGTGTCCATTGGAGGGACCGGAATGAAAGAGTGTCCAGAGTTTTTCATTTGCTGTACTGAGAGGAGTTGAACAGTCTTATGGCCTGGGGGACAAAAGACTTTCTGAGTCTGTCTGTGGAGCAGGACTGGGACAGCAGTCTGCCACTGAATGAGCTCCTCTGCCTGATGATCGTGCTGTGCAGAGGATGGTGAACATTGTCCATGATGTGCAGCAGCTTGCTGAGGGCTCTCCTCTCTGCCAGTGGTGTTAAGGACTCCAGCTCTAGTCCCAGCACAGAACCAGCTTTCCTCACCAGCCTGTCGAGTCGTCCAGCATCCCTCTTGCTGATACTGCCTCCCCAACACACCACAGCATAGAAGAGGACGCTGGCCACCACGGACTGGTAGAACATCAGCAGGAGTTTCTGGCAGATCCTGAAGGACCCCAGCCTCCTGAGGAAGTACAGTCTGCTCTGTGCTTTCTTGTAGACTATGTCAGTGTTTACTGACCAGTCCAGCCTCTCGTCCAGGTGCACACCAAGGTATCTGTAGGACCTGACCACCTCCACATCAACCCCCTTGATGGAGATTGGCTGCTGAGAGGGCCTGGACCTCCTGAAGTCTATACACATCTCCTTGGTTTTGGTGATGTTCAGCTTCAGATGGTTGGTAGTGCACCACTCCACAAAGTCCTCAACCAGGCTTCTGTACTCCCTCTCCTGGCCGTTACGCACACACCCCACGATTGCAGTGTCATCAGAGAACTTCTGCATGTGGCATAACTCCGAGTTGTATTTGAAGTCCGATGTGTACAGGGTGAACAGGACTGGAGAGAGAACAGTCCCCTGTGGTGCTCCTGTGCTGCTGATCACCGTATCAGAGGAGCAGTCCCTGATCCTGACATGCTGTGGTCTCCCGGTGAGGTAGTCAGTGATCCAGGTGACCAGGTGCATGTCCACCTCCATCTTCATCAGCTTGTCTCTCAGTAGTAGGGGCTGAATGGTGTTGAAGGCACTGGAGAAGTCAAAGAACATGACCCTCACAGCACAACCCCCCTTGTCCAGATGAGAGTGAGTTCTGTGTAGAAGATAGAGGATGGCATCTTCCACTCCCACCTTCTCCCGGTACGCAAACTGCAGTGGGTCCTCAGCATGGTGGACCTGAGGTCTGAGGTGGTTCAGCAGCAGTCGCTCCATGGTCTTCATCACGTGAGACGTCAAAGCAACCGGCCTGTAGTCATTCAGCTCCTTCGGGTGTGCCTTCTTGGGGACTGGAATGAGGCAGGTTGTCTTCCACGTGGCAGGAACCCTTCCGAGACGTAGACTCAGGTTAAAGACATGCTGGAGGGGCTCCCCCAGTTGGGCAGCACATGCCTTAAGCATTCTGGGGCACACTCTGTCTGGGCCGGCCGCCTTCCTGGGGTGTAGTCTCCTCAGCTGTCTCCTGACTTGGTCTGCCGTGAAGGCTGGGGGACAGTGGGAACCGTGGGTGTTGCTCTGTCCTCCTGCTGATGATGATGGTGGTGAAGACTGAGATGGTGGTGAAGACTGGGATGGTGGAGGTGAGGGTGATGGTGGTGAAGAAGGTGACGGAGATGGTGGAGGTGAGGGTGATGGTGGTGAAGGTGACGGAGATGGTGGAGGTGAGGGTGATGGTGGAGGTGAGGGTGATGACAACAGGGTGGTGAATGCTGCAGACGGGTCGGAGGAGGGGGCAGCAGCAGCAGGACAGTCAAACCTGTTGTAGAAGTTGTTAAACTGGTTTGCTCTGTCCACACCCCCATCTACTGAGCTGCCACTGTTGTTCTTGCAGCCAGTGATGGTTTTCATTGCTCCCCAGACCTCCTTCATGTTGTTGTCTTGCAGCTTCCTTTCCACCTTCCTCCTGTAGGACTCCTTGGCCTCTTTAAGTCGGATCTTGAGTTCCCCCTGTACACGCTTCAGCTCTGTCCAGTTTCCATCTCTGAACGCCCTCTTCTTTTGGTTGAGGATGTCCTTGACGTCACTGGTAATCCAGGGCTTGTTGTTTGGGAAGCAGCGTACAGTCTTTGTGGGAACAGCAACATCCATACAAAAATTCAGGTAGTCCGTAACACAGTGCGTCACCTCCTCAATGTCCTCTCCGTGTGGGTGCAGCAGCACGCTCCAATCAGTGGTATCATAGCAGTCCTTCAGGGCTTCTTCTGCTTCAGGAGACCAAACTCTGAATGAGCGTGTGGTAGTGGGCTGCCTCAGTACCAGTGGTTTGTACTGAGGCTGTAGGAAAACCAGGTTGTGGTCTGATTTCCCCAGCGGTGGTAGCGGGGTAGCCCTGTATGCATCCCTCACGTTAGCATACAGCAGGTCGATGGTCCTGTTTTTCCTGGTGGGACAGTCCACAAACTGGAAAAAGGCAGGCAGGGTAGAGTCCAATGTAACGTGATTAAAGTCACCAGAAATCACATAGAAGGCGTCAGGGTGTTGTGTCTGTAGCGCTGCGACGGTGGAGTGAATGACGTCACACGCCGCCTGCACTTCCGCCCGAGGCGGAATGTAAACACAGACAACAATGGCGTGTGAGAGCTCCCGCGGCATGTAATATGGACGGAGGCTCACCGCTAACAGTTCAATGTCCCGACAGCAGATCACCTCCTTCACGTTTACATGTCCAGGGTTGCACCATCTGGTGTTAATAAAAAGTGCGAGTCCCCCACCTTTGCGCTTCCCGCTTAGCGTCGGGTCCCTGTCCGCCCTCACTGTAGAGAATCCAGGTAGCTCCACGTTAGCATCCGGAGTGTCGGGGGTGAGCCAAGTCTCGGTAAAACAAAACAGACTACACTCCCTGTAGAGCCTCTGATTCTTCACCAGACATGCCAGCTCATCGGTTTTGTTGGTCAGCGAGTTGACATTCCCCATAACCACCGACGGAACCGAGGGTTTGTATCTCCACCGCTTCTCCGTCTTCTTAGCCTTTAGCTTAGCTCCAGCCCTGCAGCCTCGATACTTCCGCCTTAGTTCCGCCGGTATTGTTTGGACCACGCCACTTCGTCCCATGGGTCGGAGGGCCAGCAGTTGTTCGCGGGAATAAACACGATATTCCGCGCTGTCCCGCATATTAACGATAAAAATATCCTTAGGATATAGATAAGATGCACACCAGACGTGTGTAGAAGCAAAAAGACAAATAAATAAAGGTAGAAAACTAGAAAAACACACAATACGGACGGAGCTACTGGAACAGGCAGCCACTCGCGTCGGCGCCGGAAGTGATATAGTATCTCTGGTGGCTCCTGTGTGACCACTCAGGTGACCATCGCTCAGGTGACTCCATGAAGAGAGAGAGAGAGAGAGAGAGAGAGAGAGAGAGAGACACAGAGAGAGAGAGACACAGAGAGAGAGACACAGAGAGAGACACAGAGAGACAGACAGAGAGAGCGGGACAGAGAGAGCGAGACAGAGAGAGAGAGAGAGAGACAGAGAGAGAGAGAGAGAGAGAAAGAGAGAGAGAGAGAGACAGAGAGGTAAATAATAATCATCTCTAAATATAATCTTGGTTTTAATTAGCCCTCGTTATGGTACCTCCTTCATACACACCTGATCCTCTGGAAACCCCTGGAGGCGATCTAGACAAACAAACTGACCTACATACTGTGAATGGTGACCGATTACAGGACTGGAGTTTCACTTTCTCTTGCCCAATAAATCCCCATGTTGTTTTGATTTGATATGAAACGGTTAAATATAATACAGTGTATATTTTCATTTAATACATTAAGATATTTGTAAACAAATAAAACATGTTAGCATGCAAACGTTTCACACTGTGAGTATCTACGTATAACCACAGGGGAGTTACAGGCGCCGACTGTGTTATGATTTTAATCAGACTGAACTGATTCCGATTATTAGATACAGACTGGATTTAGATTGAACAGTCTGATAAAGATGAAGTTTGAAGCTTCACCTCCTCTGAAGGCCACTTTCTGCATCTTTACGATAATGCATATCTTAAATTCCTTAACTGTTCTTACAATTAAGAATACCATAAGACACACCCAGGCCTTGTTTACACACTGTACACACTCACACATATACACAAATATATATACAGCTCTGGAAATAAATAAGAGCCCACTCCAGTTCCTTCTTCAATCAGCATCTCCACATGTACAGCAGGTTCTCAGTGAGGAACCGAAGGTTGGGTTCTAGCTTTACTACAGTGAGCGTCTGGTTCATAAGAACAAGGTCCAGCAGCCAACACACAGGACAACACAGCTACAGACTGGCAGAGGGCCAAACCCACTCTCTACTGACCGTGATGAGCGCCACCTCATTCCAATGTCCCTTACCCACCGTAAGATGACCTCGAGTGACCTACAGAGAGACTGGCGAGCGGTGGCTGGGGTGAGACGCACAGCGAGCATGGTTCTAAAAACAGGCTTCTGGAGGTCATTAGTGATTTTCTAAATACACAGATCTAATACAATATCTGATCTGGAGTTTGGGAGGCATGGTTCCAGTAGGGTAGAGAATCAAACAGAACCAACACCAACCCAGAACCTGAGAGGCCAGTGTTCAACCTGGGCGTTGGGCATTTCCAAACCGTCCCCTGAGGGAACAGCAGTTCAGAAGCAATTACCATATTGCTAGGTGTGTATACCTGCTTATACACTCTCAGGCTTCTGGACAGGCAGTGTGGCTGGTATCCAGTCGCTCCTATATATGTATATACACACTTACTGAGCACTACCACTGTGTATACTGTACATTTACATCAGCCGCACCATATGTGTCACTCTGTAGTCCTGTAAATACAGACTGTCATCCATCTGCCTCTCACAGACTATGGTTAGGACCCCCATGGGACCACCACAGAGCTGACCCTGGCCCTCACAGCTCCCTGACCTTAAGTCCAGGAATAGAACCCAAAGCTAGACGCTCAGTTTGATGCTGAATGTATGTCATAAAGTGAACAGTGTGTGGTTAGAGGTGACCCTGCGACCCTTTCAGTGAGAGTCAGTGCCTCTTTCCTGCCTCTCTGTCTGGTTAATGAGGCACTAGCGTGTTGATGATGGTCCACTCTACTGTATTTTTGATTTGCCTGCTTATCAGAGTTGTTCACATGTAGCATCAGACTGTCAGGGTCATGTACGAGGAAGTTATGCTAATAATCGTCTTTCTTCTCAGGTTGGTTCTGTTTCTTGTCTGGCACATACCTGTTAGCCAATTAGCCAAATACCTTACAGGTAGGGCAGGCTATATAAACAGCTCCCTGATTGGCACAGACATAGACAGCCTGTTGACCGGCCAGCTGTGCACCTTGTCTCTGAAGAAAGGAGAGAGTGACTGTACTAGCCTGATTTGACAGCATGCATCGGTTCCTCGGGATCGTCCTGCCTCTGCTTGTGCTCTCCTTCGGGCTGCATGTCAGAGGCAGCACCAACAAAACAGGGAATGCTGCCGTGGCTACTATTGGGGTGATCTATGTGACAAACGGGCAGATCTGGGGCTCATGGGGCAATCAACAGCTGTGTCCCACTGGCAAATACGCGACGGGTTTCAGCCTCAAGGTGAGTAGGCCCTTTGGGTGCTCCTTTGGTGCACTATTAGGCAGACAGTACAACGTTAAGCCTGTGGTGTGGGGACCGAATGAAGATTTACACTAACATTTAGGAATGCTTACTGATATACACGTCATCTGTCATTAATGTGGAGTTCTGGGAATTGCGTCTTAATGAAGTGACACAGTCATGCTGGAACGGGAAAGCATCTTTCCCAAACAGCTGCACGAAGCTGGAGTCATGAGAATGTGTAGACTCTATGTGTGCTGTAGCAGTAACACCACCCTTCCCTGGAATCAGCGGTCCCAGCCTGACACCTTGACGTGTTCTCTGGAGTAATGAATCGCAATGACAGTCTGATGGAGGACTCTGGGTTTGATGTGCTGATAGTAAACTTTGGTGGAGCGGGGTTATGGTCTGGGAGGGAGGTTTCAGGTTTTAGGCTGGGACCGCTGATTCCAGGGAAGGGTGGTGCCGTGTTTAAAGTCCCTGAGCTCTTCATTAAGACCAGTCTCCTGCCAGCTGCATGGCTGTGCTTGATTATATCGCCGCTGTCCAATGAAAAACATGTATCTCCATTTTTGGATACTATTTTTACTTTTATGTATAATTTGATCACATGACCTGTTACTTACACTTTGTGTTAATTTCCTGATGAATGGACCAACAGAAATGGCCCGAAGATTGCCTGGAAAACGTCTGGTTCCATTGACTTACATTAGAATTAAATTGGGTTTTGGCCTCTCCTGTAAAGTTGCTAATTTAGAGATACTGTTTTTTCTTTGGACAGCGACGATATGCATCTGGTAGCAGCAGGTTTCGGCTGGAACATCACGAGTCAAAGGGTTTCTGAGAGGGGTTTCCACACTTTTGCCCAGAAGTTATATTTGTATATCGTTGCTGTCCAATAAATAAATAAAAAAAATGTCAATGTCCATTTTGGCTTTTGGATATCATTTGAACGTAGCAGTTGCCATTTACACTGTGTGAGAATTGCACAAAGAACAGACCAACAGAAACGGCCCAAAAGTGTTTGGAAGGACGTCTGGTTCCATTGACTTACATTGAAATTGAATGAGGTTTTTGGCCTCTCCTGTAAAGTTGCCACTTTGCAGATACTTGTTTTTCTTTGGACAGCGATGATATACGTGTAAACAATGTAAACATAAATAACTGATGAGCATTGTGTTGCACTTCTAACTTAACCAGTAAAGTCTCAAAATCCTTTTCTCCAGATTCAGCCAAATGGTGGATCAGATAACACTGCCCTGAATGGAGTCGCTCTTCGCTGCACCCCACCTCGCACACCTTCGAGCCCAATTACCGGCTACTCAACAGTGAACTCCGCCACAGGAAGGTACAGCTCCCACTGCTTTCTAGGAAACACCTTCAGTTTGGGCCATAAAGATCAAACCATAATCAAATCCAAATGCATAATTTAAACCATTTGGCCGTTCGAAGCTTGTATAAGATATTCCATATCTGTCCAGAACCAGTTAGACTACGGTTTGTAGACACTGGCGTATGCAGAACTTCCAGGAGGACCAGTGTAACATGGAGGTGGAGGCAGGTTAAAAGTACAAAGTGGTTTTATTAGGGTTTGTCCAGGAATCACTGTCCAGGAAGAGGCAGGGGTCAAAACACAATCAGGCATCATCAGAGACGTATCAGAGACAAAATCCAGAAACCAAAGCCAGGGTCAAAACCATGGAAACCAACACGAACGCTACTAGATCCACGAATCAAGACCAGCGGGAAACACAACTCAGAGCTCTAGTGGGAACACAGAGGCTTCGCAACCATGGGGTATACATGGAGGTCCTAATGAGTCCTACATCAGCTGCAGGTGTGAGAGTGGGTGGAGCCAGGGTGAAGCAGGAAAAGCTGTGCAGTAACACGAAGGCACCAGAGAGGGCGGTATGTGACAACTAGAGCGACTCGAATGACTCGCCGCCCATTGTATACCAAACCATGACCGGCTGATTCCTCTGTTAACCCCTGATTGTGTTGGTAGCTTGTCTCCTGTGTAATGCTGCATGCACCGAGAGCCAGCGGTTTACAGCCTTCGGTTAAACTCGGATGTAGACTTATTTCCAGCCCTATTAATTCTAGGCATTTTGTTTTCTTTCTTTGATCTTTTTTTAACCTCTGTGAGGAGTTCAGACTTCACTCTGGCCTTCACTCTGGCCTTCACCATCTCCTGAGTGGTCTCCTCTCTTTATTTGACGCCAAAAGACGAATTTACGACAGCTCCTAAAGTCTTAACCAGTTTGAAAGTTTCCATGGCTATATCTATCTAGATTCCACAGAGAAAACAATCTCCACCGGCTGTTTCAACAATCGAGCCCGTTATTGTTTTCCAGGGTGGGACCCTGTTCAGTGCCATTGATACAAGTACATAAGAGTACATATGTCTACCATATGCCCTCAGTATGAGTCTATGTACTGTAAACTATGACCAGTCCCGCCTTGTGTTTACACTGCCTTCTGCTTCAGCTTGGGGACATGGATGCCAGATAGGTGGTGCCCCAGTGGACAACTGGCAGCCTTTCAGTTGAGAGTCCAGGCAAACCAAGGAAATCGCGATGACACAGCTGTGAACAACATACGGTGAGAACATTGATACTCAACCATAACTCCAAGATTCTCCATCCTGATTCTCCATCCGGATTCTCCATCCTGATGACAATAGCTGCTTTGATATGTTCCAGGTTCAAATGCACTGACGGCTCAGTGGTGGAAGGGAATGGCCAGACCTTGGGACAGTGGGGTTCCTGGAGCCAGAGCTGTGCTGGAAAGGGGATCTGTGGTATTCAAACTAAACTGCAGCCGAATCAGGGGGAGCTGGATGACACTGCTGTTAACGATGTCCAGTTCTTTTGCTGCAGCTAGGAGGATACGGTCTGGAACACACGGCATGTTCAGCTGACTAACATGTTCCACATCTCTAAAGAGAACAGAGTCACATGCAATAGCTCGAACACCTTCCAGTAGAATAAGAACATTTCTCTTTATTTACATCCTGGATCAAACAAAAATACAATTTCAGCCCTAACCTGCAGACAGACCACATTCGATGATTTTCTTATCTTTAATTTCCTCCAGTATGATAAATCTAGTGAACGAATAGGAACTGTGTATTAAAGTATGTAGACGTGACTCTCTGGAACTTATTCACGCTTATTCAACACATATGTGTTCAATACTTTGCATGTGACTTCAAAGTGCACCGCCACTCATTGATACGCAGTACCAGGTGAACTAACATGTTGTTATCCTGCTAAGACCCCAGTACCTCCACCCGGCAGTGTTATTATAATGGTAATGATGTTTTATATTCTGTATTTAATCCCTATTGGTTTCCTCTGTTACAGGATGAAGCGGAACACTGTTCTCCCAGTACTGTCTATTCACACATTCCCATTAACCAGCACCAGTGAAAGGGCTCTAATCACATCAGAACATTTATAACTTTAATTCTGTAACCATTATAGTCACGTAGAGCTGTCACCTTTGGAATAAGTTCCTCTGATTTCTGGTGCTTCCTCTGTACAACTTCAACTATCAAATAAAATCAGCATTTTATGAGAATTACTGTATTTGTGCAGTCCTTTCAGCCTGTAATAAAGGCTTTGGCACTTTGTAAAAAAGCTCAGAGTTACTTTGACTCCTTCATAATACTGCTGGTGATTAAATCAACTACAGCCCACTCATGTACGCACTCGTGTACAGGGACCAGGTTCGGTTTACCAAGGCTCAATGTAAATGTGCCTCTGAACAAGATACCAACAAGGTCCAACTGTGTACCTAAGAGTCAACCTGAAACCTTTTGAGCTTGTTAAGTGCTCCGTCACCATCTCTGATCAGAGTACAGAGATTCCTGCCGCCGGTAAACCACAGTGATGGTTGGTACTATGGTTAAAGTTGGTGTTTACCGTGCTTTATAAAACTACCGTTAAATATTGTCCAGCATCTACCAAACTTAGAACAGTCCGTCAAACCAGTTTGTTAGGTGTTGGAGGAAACATGGCGGAAGGCAGGGATGTCATTCTAGAGATGTTTCAGCAGTCTAAGAGAAGTGACTGGTTCACTATATTACCAAAGGTATTCGCTTCCCCATTCGAATCATTGAATTTTAATACTTTACCATGTCTTAATATCTGCCTTCTCATATGCACAGCATTTAACTTATAACCCTGGGCCATATTTTCTGAAGTGATTGACTCCTTTTTCACAGCTTCTGATTTCTGAGTGAATTAGAAGCTGTGAATAATACGCTGAATGAATCAGCTGTGAATAAGGAGTTGAATAAATCAGAATCAGAGGGAGAAAGCTCCGTCAGGCAGGTCAGTCAGGTCAGTCAGGTGAACACTGTAGTAATAAAGGTAAACTAGGTCTGAGTAGAACTTTATTCAAATCCAGCAGAAATAATCATACACTAGATTAGGAAGGGAAAACTGAACAGTGTGGTGAAAACACCGGCATTCCGAACATTCACAATCACAGAACCAACATTCCAGATACCAACACATTTAAAGGCACCTCTGTAAAACTGTTACGCTGAATGAGGAGAGTTCAGTACGCACTGCAGTCACGGCCTCTGTGTGCCGGCTACAGCACATCATCTTAACCGGAGAGCTCCATAGTGAGGAACAGCTTCTGTGTGTTGGTGTCCAGATGGAAAGCTAATAGCTAGTATAGGGAACGCTAGCTACTAGCATTAGCTCCACTAACATAGCTAAGTAAACAGTATGAGGGTGGAGCTTATTTACACAGAGGCTCATTTTATTGTTTTTATTGTTTATACATGGTGCTTCTGTGTTAGAGTCCTGCTGTAAACCAGCCAATCAGAGCAGAGCTCATCTAATTATCCATGAGCTCACCAAAAAAGGTTAAACAGCCAGTTTCATTCCAGGACCAGAGCGGAGAGTGGAAATGGGCATGTATGTATATCTGTCCATTTTTCACCCCAATCATAGTCCACCTTGTTGGTTCTGTAGCTCCGTTGTGGTTGTATGTAAATGTTGGGGGTGTAAATATTAATGAGTCTGTTCCGTACCAGATTAGGATTTTGGAATTTGGATTGGGAAATGTGGGATTGAGATTTGAAGGAGGAGGAACCGTGTTTGAGGTTCACAGTATGTCGGCTGTATGTACTGAACTCTCCGTATTCAGCAGCTTGCTTCATTCCAAGACCAGATCATAGGGGGATGGATGTTTCAAACCACATCTGGCCATTTCGCCCCCCGACCAGTGTTTCATTCCTTAAGTAGGACTTCAGAGAATAATTAGAAATACTGAATAAGTACATTCTATGGAACCTTTAGTACCTTAGTACCTATAGTACATTCTATGGAACCTTTAAGTAAATCTGCTGACTGTGCAAAAAACCCACATACAAACCCACACAAACAACAGTCCACTTATATTAAAGGATCTCCACCTGGTTATTAGCATAACATATTTTTAACATTAGAATAATGACTTTAGTGGAAGATACTGAATAAAGACACCATTAAAGGAAAGCAGATGTTCTGATTAATATGTAGGAATGCATTTTTGAAGACCGTGCAGCAATATTTGCAACGTATTATCTCCAGTTGATGCTAACTGAAGAGAGGAGACCACGCTGGATTTAGATGGGGGGACTCTAGGGTTAGGGTTTAGAACTCAGTCTGCCACAAAAGCTTAGAGACGAGCTTTATACCCCCCAGGACCTTGTACAGTCAACGTTTCAAATCCAGCTGTAAACACCTCAGTGCTGTAAACCACGGGAGCGTTCCTCTCCCGGAAGCTCCTGCCCTGGGGTTGGGGGTTGTGTAGGCCACTTGGACTGTGGTAAATGAAGCTTTGGTATCAACACTGCTTACGGCGGAAACCAGCGACCCAAAAGAAAAACAAGAACCTTAAACTAATCCCAGCACTATTAATGAGCATGATCCCATCATCATCATCGTCGTCATGGTTACCTTATCAGGTCTGATAAGGCTTGATTTAAAGGCTGAGATCATTTACCCTCACTCTAGCCCAGCCTCTTTCAGCATCTCTCTGGCTGTATCGGCGAGCTCCTTCACTCCACTCTTTAGGAAATTAAGTACAGTGATGAAGGACACCACTGCTCCAGCAACAGGTACCGTGGTACCCAGTAACCCTGTGACGTGTTCTCCTAGCTCCTGTAATATCTCCGTTGTATCTGTGGACTTCTCTTGCAGTGCCTTCACCAGCCGGGGCTTTCTAAAGGACACCAGATCTGGCTTCTTCACTCGCTCTGAGAGCTTTTGGAGCGATTTACTATCAAGGCCAAAGGAGAAGTAGCACCTGGAGAGGAAGGCTACCAGAATGGCTACATCCCCTGCTATGGCTAGACCAGGAACGGGAGCTAAAGCGATCCCACCGGAGAGGAGGGCTGCAGCCCAGGCGGCTTTCTCAAACATTCTGACTTTGTGTTCTAGGATGGCCAGAGAGCTGACCGGCAGAGACTGCAGCAGAGCCTGTTGTTTCAGTTGCGGGAGCTCCGACATCAGCGTAGATACAAGGTCCTCGAAATCAAATTCGGAAAAACTTATGGAGGATATGAGGAAAACTTTGGGATTTTCCACTTCCTGTAGGTTCTCCTCGCAGTCTCTCCTGATTTTGGAGAGCATGCCTTCTCGGTTGAAGCTCTTTTTGTGTTCTTCCTCGCGGACGTCGTTGTCTATCTTTGATCTGATGAAGTAGAACAGCTTTTTCTTTCTTCTGATCTCCTTCGCCAGCCTGATGTCATTCTCTTTGAATCTGCCTGCCGAGATGATGATGAAGAAGTCGTACCTCTCAAACTTCACTTTCTTAAGGTAGGTCTTTGCCGGGAAGTTTGGGGTTCCGACTCCTGGCAGGTCCCAGAATACCACGTTTGGCATGGTGGGGTGTTCATAAGGGGTTGGTTCGGTCGTGGTTTCAGTAACTCCGGTCTCAGCGGCTCCTTCGTCGTCGTCGGCCAGGCCTCTGATTGCGTTGATGAACGTGGATTTCCCTGCCCCTGATTCTCCGGTCACGCCGATGGTGAGCGAGACGTTAAACAGCTGATCGACTTGTCTCCGAGCCTTTTTGGATGCGTCTTTTAAAGTGGATTCTCCAGACGCCGCTATTATTTCACTTTCGTCAGGGTTTTGACTGGCCATTGTCAAGGTGCGGAGAACTTTGGTTTTAGCTGGGTTCTGGATGGTTCTAGATGGTTCTGAATGGTGCGCCCACGTTGCACTACCTCTAGAAATGTGTCCTGTTAAACAAAACAGAAAAAACGACGTGTAGATTTGCATATGGACGAATATATGTACCCTCCAACATTTGAGCTCAATCGCTTTATCTTTGGTGTGAAGGTATATTAGATCATTCCCATGTGCCCCACCATAGATAACACCTCCACGATGACTGGCTGTAAGAGCGGGGGCTATCTAATACCTCTGTTCATGTCACAATTATCGCCAGACATGGAGAAGATCAAGAGCTAGCCAGCAGCCTGCTAGCTAAGTAACGTTAGCAGCCTTTTCACTTAGTTAGCCATCTTGGCTAGCTAGCTCTCTACCCCGGCTCTTACAGTCTGTAGGCTGTAGGTGTGAAATACAACATGGCTCTGTAGTAAAGGGGTCCAGGTGGCACATTGGCCTGTCTGCGGTCCAGACCGGACACCCACTGGAGACATTTGGAGCATCATGGAGGAAAAAACAGGATGAATGGGACCCAAACGGTTGAGCAGGTGAAATCCAATCCGTCCCCTCAGCTCCCAGTGCTTAAAGTTAAACATGCCACCTGCTCACCAGCATGCACGCTGCCTTCAGAGGCCAGTAATTGCCAGTACGCATTAAAAATACATGGCCTATGGCTGCTTTGAACCCTGGGCACGTGTTAAGTATGACCATGTAGTAAATCAATCAAGTTTAGCACTGCTGATCCACTCACACTAACACACCAGTGTCACTGCGGTGCTGAGAATGATCCACCACCCACATACTACCTGCTCTGTGGGGGTCCTGTGGGGGTCCTGACCATTGAAGAACAGGGTAATACAGTACACAGAGAAACAGGTGGACTACAGTCTGGAGCTGTGGAACTGGATGGTGCTCCTACGTGTAGATACAGGGAGGTGGTTTTAATGTTATGGCTGAGGGGTCTACATACTAGCAAACTATTATATCTATAGGTGATAGATGATCATTGTACACTAAATTAACCCTGAACATTTAAAGCTCGTAGTAGACGTTAGCCTCTCTGTGTGTGTTAGTCTTACAGTTCGTCAGTAAAGAGTCCTAACACAGAGCTGCTGCTGCTGCCTTAACATTCCTGAGTGAAACCTGATCAAACTGTGGCTCCAATTCAGAGAGACAGAAGGACAGTCTACCGAGATGCCACGGAGAAAACAATCCTGGCCGACCAGTTTCGTGTTAGATGTTTGAAATAACGTACATCCTAATAAAACTACACAACCTCCCACTCAAAAACCACGATGATCTGCACGATCACACCAAACACAACATAACAGGCCTCAGAGGAATCATGAGATCTTCCCTGAAGTCCTGGAAGGCCTGGAAGCTTCTCGTGCTTACCTGCTGAAAGTGTTAGGCAGAAGATGATCCCACCTACTTCCTGTTGGAGAGATGGAAATATTGGCTTATATGAGCGTTCAGCGACAGAGAAAGAGAGAGGAGGAGTTGGGTTGGTAAAGTGATAGACCATGCGGTAGTATTTTGTAAATGTGTCTATGTATAGTCACCAGCTCTCCAGTTTCATCTGTGTGACGGCGCTCTGTGTGGGTTTCACTGATATTCCTGCATATTTTAGTCAATCACAGGACCGGCCTTTTCTCCACTACAGGACATTCATCACAATACCAGCATTGAGAATACAGAACCTGGCACCTGGCACGGCACGTTTTATTTATATGGGCTTTTTACCACAGATATTACAGTTCCTCTTTACAGAGAATCTCGGCCAAACCCTGAGTGAGCAAGCCAAGGGACAACTCCCTCAGTGCAAGAGGAAGAACCCTCGAGTGGAACCAAGACTCACAAGCAGAACCCGTCCTCTTTAGGTCGACCACAGACAGAACAATCACAGGACGCATCAGAGTTTATAATTATAGGCAGCACCGAATAAGAGCTGCAGGGCCCCCTTAGATGGAAGACTATGATGCTAGTTTAGTGTGCTTAGGAGGAGTGTTGGGTGTGTTGGGAGGAGTGTTGGGATGCAGGTGAAGCCCCTCATAGCAGAGCACAGGGAGAAGCTTCATGGTGGGTAAACTGGTCAGGAGGTGTGACCAAGGCAGATGAAGCAGCAGCATCAGAGGAAGGGCAGCACACAGGATGGGCAGCAGCTCCGCATCAGAGCGCACAGGATGGGCGGTAGCTCCACATCAGAGCGCACAGGATGGGCAGCAGCTCCACATCAGAGTGCACAGGATGGGCGGTAGCTCCACATCAGAGCGCACAGGATGGGCAGCAGCTCTGCATCAGAGCGCACAGGATGGGCAGCAGCTCTGCATCAGAGCGCACAGGATGGGCGGTAGCTCCACATCAGAGCGCACAGGATGGGCAGCAGCTCCACATCAGAGTGCACAGGATGGGCAGCAGCTCCGCATCAGAGCGCACAGGATGGGCAGCAGCTCTGCATCAGAGCGCACAGGATGGGCGGTAGCTCTGCATCAGAGCGCACAGGATGGGCAGCAGCTCCGCATCAGAGTGCACAGGATGGGCAGCAGCTCCACATCAGAGTGCACAGGATGGGCAGCAGCTCCACATCAGAGCGCACAGGATGGGCAGTAGCTCTGCATCAGAGCGCACAGGATGGGCAGTAGCTCTGCATCAGAGCGCACAGGATGGGCAGTAGCTCTGCATCAGAGCGCACAGGATGGGCAGTAGCTCTGCATCAGAGCGCACAGGATAGGCAGTAGCTCTGCATCAGAGCGCACAGGATAGGCAGTAGCTCCGCATCAGAGCGCACAGGATGGGCAGTATCTCCGCATCAGGGAGCACAGGACGGGCAGTAGCTCCATAATAAATAATATATCTATATTTTTAATGAAACATTAATAGAAAAAATACATAGAGGTTGGCATTTAAAAAACATTAGGTAGATTTTTGACACCTGGCAGACGTTTTTTTTTTTTTATCTAGAGCAATGGACCGTTTGATCACTTCAGGTAGACGAAGGTAGACTGGAGATCAAACTCGGCTCTAACCCATATAGTAGACCAACCACATACACATAGCACAGGGTTTTATCAGAGTCTGATAAACAGGCAATGTAAAGACATCACAGCAGATATTTGCATTACTGCACCAGCAGTGAGACGAGGCAGGAGGGGAAGATACAGCCCATGGAGTTTAACATATCCAACATAAATCCCAAACTCCTCAAATCTACACTACGTCTTTATCGTCCAGTACGGAGAGCAGAGGTGAAGAGGCTACATTTCTGAAGTTAAGCTCTACACTACTCTAGAAAAGTAACATGATTTCATTTCCTGCAGTGAGTGTTTCTGTCCAGATGAACACGCAGCTCTGCAACTATTCATATATAAGAGACTCTGAAAGGTGCAGTAGAGGACTTTACCTTGACAGAGGTGTAAGATCTTCAGATGTCAGTGGGGTTTTGGAACCTGTTATTCATGTTCAGTAAAATATATTCTTCAGATGGGCGGGGTTACGAAGAGTTCAGAAACTGAAGTCTTTGATCTGAAGTGGAAATGGAAACGCGTTCCACACATACAGGGGCATGCAAACATTAGGGCATCTCTGGTCAAGATTTCTGTTACTGTGAATAGCTAAGCCAGCAGTAAAGGACGAACAGGCATATGGATTAACCTGTTCCTATATTACTCTAATCAACATTCCGGTTTCATTCCCGTCTTTTACAGCTTGTGAGTGCTTTCTGTAGGATCAGGGAGTCTCTCCGTGTTTGTGTGGGGGGATTTTCGTCCATTCTAATTCATAAGGCCTCGAGTTCTGTAAGGCTGTTGAACTGGCTCGTTTGAAGTCTCTCTTCAGGTTTCTGATGATGTTTAGGTCGGGCCACTAATCCTGCAGGGTCTAAAGGGACATCCCACTCTGAGTATGTCCAGAAACTGAAGGACACCCTTCAAGAAGACCACAGGTTGCGCAGGTAAACTCCCTGATCCTTGCGCATGAAACTGTGTGTGTGGGGAGCGAACTGTTCGTGGGAAGGTTTGGCTGGTTTGGTCTAGGTGGGGACCGAATACCAACCTCCGGAGTGATAAACCCACATGCTACCATGAGGCAAGTCAGGAGGGGTTTTGTGAGGGAGAGGGAGAAATGGCGGGAAAGTCAAACAAAGGAGACGCCAGAATGACGTGCTGAAACAGAAGAAGTTTATTAAAGAACCGAAATAAACAGGAGGGGGTTTAACAGAGAGGGAGAGAGACCCACGCCATCTACTCTATTTATTTATCTAAGCACTTGTTGCTTTTCTTTTGCTTTTTTCCTCTGCTTTTCTCTCTCGTCTTTGTCTTTGTCTTTGTCTTACCAGCTACCCCTCTATAAAGGTGTAGCGGCGACTGTTGTTTGATGGGGGCTTATATGGCCGACGCCTCAGGTGCAGCTTGTTGGCTTGATCAGCCCGGGGCATTCTGGGGTTTGGAGTTCCGGACTGTAGTCCCCTCAGACCGGCACCGCTGCTGCCGCCCTCTGCTGGCTGCAGGCGGCACAGCCCGGACCCTTACACAGGGTTAACATAAAACGGCCAACCACTGGAATTACAGTCGTGGAATGACTTGACAGCCCACCTGTCTAGCACCTGAAGAGCCTCTGCACAGAAACCGGCTATTTCCTTCTGGATTCCTTTCAGCTGGAAGGTGAGGAATGCAAAGCCCTTTCGAACCGAGACGCCTCTCTGATGTTCTCCGTAATGGTGCACCAGCACTTCAGTACTAAGTATTAATGTCATCATTCATCATTCATATATCTACATACTGCACATCCATGTTAGCTGCCACATCTCCATTTTATTATATTCTATTATGTCTTTATAGATTTTTAAAAAACAAATGCATTCTTTTTTATATATTCTATGTATTATTTTCTGTTTTTGCTTTATTAATTTTGTAGCTTCTATAATATAATATAATATAATATAATATAATATAATATAATATAATATAATATAATATAATATAGATTAAGATAACTCCCAGTTGTAAGTGAATATATTAGATGTGGTATGTTTTATATGGACTGTAATCACACCGGACCTCATCATGTGATCCCTCAGATGCCGCGGTGACACTTTCCTTTTCTTTTACTTCCTTTTTAAGGAGGGTTTTTACCTGGCGATCCCCTAAGGCGGTTTGGGGTTCAGCGCTAGTGACAGAGGTGTAATCATCTCCTGGACTCCACCGTTAATGACCGCCTGTGTATTCCTCAGGCACGAGGAAGCAGTCCAGCCTGAATGGTGTCATACACGCTGTGTGGGTGCTGTATGAATAACCCCGCCCTGCCTTCATGTCGTTTTATCTTTCAGACTGTTATTGTCCTGATAGAAGTGATTAATAACAGTACTCTTCTATAAACAGCGTCCAGGTGGAGACGGGCGACTGTGCTAGTGTAGAAGAATGCTTCACTAGATTTTTGTTAATTTACTTTAAATTTATATAGAATTATATACATGTGTCATGGTCACATTGAATTACCACTCTGCCAATAAGTCACAAAGGACCTTTACATTGCAGGACTGGTGCCGTGCGTAGGATCATTTCACCATATGAAAAGCTTGTACACTAGACTTTAATTGACTCCACAGAAAGCAGAGCAGTGATTGGTTGAATGCAGACCGTGTGGTTTATCCATATTTGATGTTCTGTGGTGATATCGTGCCCAATACAGTGTGGCATGCTCCTAGCGACAGAAAGCTATGCTAGCTAGACAGTGCATGAAAGCTGATGGTTGTTTATTGTATACGCTCCAAACTGTGCACCCTGTGATATCACGTACACTTATACAAACATATAGAGTTTAAAGCGTGTTGGTTTTAATCGGTAGGTAGATGTGTGTAGTGCTGCTCATTGGATCAGGGAACTTTCACAATCTTGATACGCCGTTAAAACGAAATACCAGACCAGGAAACAGACCAGAACTCTTTTAAACCGCGCCTCGGTCTGAACGCTGCTACCCCGGTAGTTAGATCTCTGTATCGGTGTAGGTGTAGGTGTATGCATGTGCGCTGTAAGGTTGTGGGAGATGAAACTCTCAGCCACAAATCTTGTCCACTGTGTCCACGAAGAACAGCGACACCATCACTCGACCTCATGGGCTTGTCTCGCCACCTGTTTCCGTCTGCTCTCTCTTTCTTTCTTTCAGCCATGTGGGAAATAAATCCAGGTCAATCCATATGAGACACAAGGTCCGGAAGGATCCATGCAGGGTGCTGTGAAAACAAGCAGATCCAAAGAAAAGATTTTTTTATTTATTTTTCTCTGTTTTATCTTAACAACATTCCATATGAAACACAGAAGCTACACTTTTGATGCTGCTTCATTAAAGCTGACTGGGAAAAATGAAGTGGGAATGCTAAAGGCAAACGGAGTCCATGAGCCTGGGCTTTTTCTGACCTTGTGATGATTGGCAGTCAGTTCACTCAACCTAACGTGGGTGTTAAGAAGCTCCTGTCAGCAGAATCTGTCATCACATCTGTTCAAACTATAATAACTTCCGTCACCGTCACGGGACGGTCAGGGGACCCAGGTGCCGAGAAGAAGGCCCGTGTGCAACGGGTATACAGGAAGTGTCTTATTTACAGTATATGTGATGTACACTGTGATGGAGCACAGAGTGTTTCTGTGCACAGCTGCGGGAAAGTCTCCGCAGGCCGGATTCTAACTAACCGGTAACCCTGTATTCTCCAACCAGATGCATTACCACTGGGTTAGACCACCAGAGACCACTGGCGGAGCTGCAAACCGCACTCCTTTTCAGCAGTGGGGGGAAAAGAGCGGGAAACTTCAAACAATATGGCGTAACTCAAACAAAGGAAAACTTAACCCAAACAAAAACAAAGAAAACCGCGTGAACAGAGGAAACAAGGAGCGCCCTCCCTTACCTCTAGCCCTGTTTAAGGCCCTCACCACACTTCTGAATCCTAAACCTGAGACCATGGTACTGATATCACGGTTACACAGTAAGTACAGACAAGCTTCTAACACATCAGCATGTGATATTTCTGTCTCCCAAACTTTCAAACACAGACTTAAGAAGTAGAAAGCATTTCAACTACACAAAACGATCCTCAGAACACAGAGAGCTAACACAGGAGCACCTCAGTGTGCCGACAGGCTCTTAAACGTCACTAGTGCTTCACACAGACATGCACAAAAACATCTCACCTACACATTCACCTGGAGGTTCCAGTCTGTATATCAACTTAGCATGACATTCCTAGCCAAGCCTTCAATGTTTGTGTTCAGTAGCTGCTCAGCTGTAGCTTTCCCAGTTAGTAGTAGCATGAATAAGCTAGTTACTGTTATCTATTCAGCGTTTGGTCCACTAACTAACTAAGTGTTACTAACCCATATTTCCCTGCTTGTTCCATTTGTTACTAGCCGGCCATTAGGAGCATGAAACAACAGCTACCTCTCCGGAGTTTCTCCAGCGACTTATCAGGAATAAACACATCCAGTGTTCGGTTCTGTGATGAAGCAGAACAAGAACAAGCTACGAAAACAACCAGTGAGTCCTATTAATGCTGCTCTGAAGTGAAAGGTGGGGTGAGCTAGAGAGTTTGAGTAGGCCCTATCAGATTTAGAAGGATTTAAACGTGACCCCTAAATGGTGATGGATCTCGGAATGTCAGTTACAGTGCATGAGAGTGTACAGGGACTCAAAATAAGATCTGAGTGGAAATCAAAGAGAGACAACGACGTCCAGGAGGAAGGGAATAGAGCAGGTTCAACCAAGAAGACGTGCGCTCAGAAATCAGGAGAGACGGTGACTTTGTTTAATACGTTAGCACCATGATACGCACTGGCTCAGTTTCTGAATATGAATAAGGAAAGTAAATTATGTTAATAACAGAAAAACTAAATGACTCTTCAGTGAATGTCTCCCTCTGCTGGGGAAATAAAGCACATGTGTACAGTTCTTTAACTACAGGAGGTGTATAGACAGTAAGACATGCAGAATGAGCAGTAACTGTTAGCATAGCAGGGCTGTAGCAGTTAGCATATGCAGCAGAGTGAAATACAGCTTACTGTCAGTACACATATAGAAAAGTAGAGTGTGTTGAGGTATCAGTAGATGTGCAGTAAGTATGTGGTAGTGAACAGTAGACGTGTAGTGTTCAGGGCAGTTAATGAGAATAGCAGCTCAGTGTTCAGGTGAACAGCTAAAACAGCTCACAGCATGTTCAGTATATAGATAAATAAAATACATCTTTCAGTTTATGGGTTCCTGTGGGCTAGTGGAGCCCAGTGAAAAGGTTCTGTGGCGCTTATGTAGCCAGTGAGGGCAAATATCATTTTCCATAAAGGACAGAGAGCCGGCTTATATTTACATTTAAGGCATTTAGCAGACGCTCTTATCCAGAGCAACTTACAACCGTGTTCCGTTGGATAATATTCCAGCTAGTACAGGAGGGTTAGAGTCTAAACCCGCCATGAGCTCAGACACTGGCCAAACGGGCCAGCGCTGATACCTAGAGAGATCCATACACAGACATATATAAGGATAAGTGCACTACCTGGCAGCCCAGCCCAGCACTCATACCTATAGAGGAAAAAGGTCATTATGAATATAAGTGCAAAACAAGTTTTTCAACATCCACATATAACATATAGGATGCCTTTGTTGTCTTTTACAGTGTATCAATGAAATTGAGCAGCAATCCAATGGCACTTTACACATAAAATAATTAAACACAGGGCTGAAATATATAAAGTGCAAATAGATAGAACGGGGGTGGAATGGAACACTGGAACAGTGTACAGGGCTCTGTTGGAGTCTGTGCCAGTGAAGTGTTCAGGTAGTGTTCAGTTCACTTCTACTGAGCACCGTGTTCTAGAAGAGTCCTTGTCAGTGTGCAGCCTTCCAGCTAGTGTGCACTACGTAGTGAACAAGGGGATAAGTTCCGGTGGTTGGTCTAAGACGCACCTCGCGGCTCCTGGTTGGTCAACGTCAGACGTGTCGTCACGCCCGATGCAAGAGAGCGGTCGAGTCTCCGATCTCACCGCCGCTGCTGTATTAATACTGTCTGTGTTATTATTATCTGTGTAATCTGTTTCTGCGGTCCTGTTTTTAGTTGAATGATCAGCCGCGTCGTTGTCTAACATGGTCGGAGTGAAGGTTATCGCCAACGATGCCGAGTTCCAGCCCGAACTCACGGGCGCCGGCTCCAGACTCGCTGTGGTGAAGTTCACCATGGCTGGGTAAGGACAACACTCGAGCTCGGGGCTGCAAGGCCTGTAACGGAGGGAGACTAGCTTAGCTTAGCATACGGTAGCTTAGCTTAGCATTACCGGACCAGGGCGTCAGAGAAACTGAGGCTTACAGCTGTAAAGCTAAGCTCAAATTTAAGGGGAATTAATCGTATTTCTGGTTAATTGTGAAGGTTTAGTTTAGAAAAAGTTATTTAAGGGTTTTTGTGTTAGCCGTTAGCCTAGCCACGTTGCTAGCTGTGTATGACTTAGCAAAACAGCAGTGAGTAGCTAAAGCCGGATAGTAATTGTGACTGAAGTAATAGTGATGGAATTGAGCTGTAATTAAAGAAAGTGTGGGTTTGTAACTGAACTAAGGCTGTTTACACTTTGTGGCATGTTAATAGACTAATTTTACAGGTTATTAGAAACTAAATTAGGATGAAAACTATTATAAATGACACTAAAACAGTGACTGAATGGCTGTGTAGATACTGGGACTGCATTTTGTGAGCTGCAGGTCTGGGTTTTTGTCAACTGATAACCAAACTGTGGTATAGTGAGCATAGCAAAATCATAAACATAACACAAAAATGTAAGACTATTACAGTAATAGCTTTTACTCTATGCTTTAACCTAGATTAGGAAAAACATAGGAGCAACCAGAAGAAACTGGTCCACAGACTTGAGGTGGTAATAGTTTAGAGATAAAGGATGGCCCTAGCCCAGTTAGCGATTTATAAGCAAGCAATAAAATCGTAAACGTTCTGGCTTGCACAGTTCATGGATGATTTCTGATCCTTGCTCTTTTGCATCTTCTGTCTACAGGTGCAGACCGTGTCTGAGAATAGCTCCAGCCTTCAACATGCTGAGCAGCAAGTACCCACAGGTTGTCTTTCTTGAGGTGGACGTCCATGTGTGTCAGGTGAGGGGAACATCCTTCAGGCTGAGATTGTGCCTGTAGAAACCGAAGACCTTGTTTATACCAGGTCACTTAATGTGCCCTCGGTATCAGGATTAAATGTATAGGCCTGATGTTAGTGCACCCATTTAAAACAGACACGTTTAAAAACTGATTTAAATCTGATCTCTGATCAACTGCTTCATGAGGTCTTATTTGAGCCACAGTGTAGACCGTGCAGCCAAAGCTCCATCCGGCACAGTCAAAACCATGGGAGTAAAAGGGGTCTAATAACAGATTTCTCATTTTCACACTCACTGGCACCTACAACCCAGCAGCGAGCAGCACAGTGCATTTCTACTCAGCTCTTAGATTATGACTGTCTTAAACCCAGTTCTGTACTGGCTGGGATTATTATGGCTAGACACTGGTGACACGGTGGTCTGTGTCCACAAATCCGGCCCTGAGAGTTGTTTTAGGATCATCCTTCTGATGACGTCTTGCAAGAGACCTTTAGAGATAATTCCAACAGGTTTGGGATAATATTTGTTGGACAGATGCTAGCTCGGCCTGTAGTGGCTAGTCTAGCCCTCAGAATTGGTTGACACCACAGGGATTCCCTGATTGCATAGTGGGGTCTAGCAGTGAGATGAAAGGAGACATGAACGGCGGCAGGAAATCATGAACTCCTGCGCCTCACAGTATGTCACAGTAGCACCACTAATATCAAACTAGTGAGCCACTTTGATTTCTCTCGTCTCTCAGGGAACAGCTGCAGCGAACAACATCTCCGCCACACCCACGTTCTTGTTTTTCCGAAACAAAGTGCGGGTGGATCAGTACCAAGGAGCGGACGCTTCAGGCCTGGAGGACAAGATCAAGCAGCATGTAGAGAATGATCCGGGAAGCAACGAGGATTCGGACATTCCTAAAGGATACGTGAGTATTGACCCTGCTGTAGGTTGTCCACACCAATATAGCGGGTAATAAATGCTATCATGTGAATAAAAGGTCATGGGCTTCTAACGGGATGGTTAAGAACAGAATCTATGAGGTAACTCACCTACAGAAACATCAGCAGTGATGCTGGTAGGTATGGTTATGCTTCAGTTTGGTGGAAAATGAAGAGAAGTGTGGGCAATGTAAACAAATGATCATGTCTAAAAAGATCCCATACACCAAAGAACAGTGGAAACTTTGAGGTTGCTGTACGGTCGGCAGGGATTAAGCCTACTCCTGGACTGCACAACGTCACTCTGATATCAAAGAAGTGGAAAGGAAAGTCCCTGCCAGCATGCTGATGTCATCTGTAGCCACAGTTTTTAATAGGACGTAAAGTCCCAGAAATGCTTTGAGTACCAAGTAAATATGGGAGTGCTGTCACTAATTGTTATGACTGATTATTCTCTCTATAGTCACAGACACATGTTTTTGCTCTGAATATTCACATTGTATTTTTCTGTCTGTCTGTGTGTGTGTGTGTGTGTGTGTGTGTGTGTGTGTGTGTGTGTGTGTGTGTGTGTGCGCTCACTGACTCAGATGGACCTCATGCCGTTTGTGAATAAAGCCGGATGCGAGTGTCTTAACGAGAGCGATGACTGCGGCTTTGATAACTGCTTAATCAAGGACTCGTCCTACCTTGAATCAGACTGCGATGAACAGGTAAGCTGTAGGTCTGATACGAGGCTAGTTCATATTCTCTCCAGCTAGTGAGGGAGGAGGCAAGACTGACTAGCCACGTGACGACTAGTTGTTCCTGTTTGTAGAGACGTCATGTGTACCTCAGAACTGCAGAGCCCCTTCAGCTTTCACTTTCACCTTGTTTGCCTCTTTAGACTGGCATGAGGTGGCACATCCCGTGGCGTCTGTCAGTGTTTTCTGGAAATCAGCGAAATAATTGGCAGTAGTCACAGAAAATGATGAGCATTGTGGCATAATTAATTGCGGTAATAATAAATTAAATCCTTGTACGTCTCAGCCCTGCTAGACCTTAGACCGTATTGTTATTATGCAGCTTCTGTTCTTTATGGTCTATGAAGCTTTTCTTGCAGTAGAGCACATTGGGACAGAATTGGTCACCACCAATGCATCCTGAAGAATTATGGGGGCAGCTCAGTTCAGCTAATAATCAGCGGTTTATGGTTTAAATTAAGGGACAGGAAAACCTCTGAATGTTGTATTTATTGTATGATGAGTGAAAAGCCAATGCTATTCATTCACTTTAGTCATCTCTCAGCATCAGTGACTGCATGGGGATTTTTTTTCCCTTATGGATGAATTCTCGGAACTCGCCTCTGTCCTCGTACCACATGATGAATGCTGTTAATCTCAAAGAAAAGCTGTTAATCAGAATCAGCCTGTATATGATAGTCATTTGACACCGATAGTTTAGCAGATGTTGTAGCGATTACACTCCTGTTTCAGAAGGGTAGTTTGTGTCTTTGTAAGGCGGTCATGAAAGTGAAACTTTTGGGAGCTGGTTTTCAGTAGTTGATACTTATGTGCTTATGTTTCATATGATTCATGCCATATGAGCTGCAGCTGTGTGGAGTCTAATACAGAGTGTATTAAGTGTCTTTCTCTTTCTCCTCCAGCTACTCATCACAATTGCCTTCAGTCAGCCTGTAAAGCTCTTCTCTATGAAGCTGCAGGCCTCAGACTTGGGTAAGCCACCTCTCGTCCTTTAAGGTAGTCGTAGTCTAAGTCTGATTTTGTGGGACTTGAAGGTTAGATTCACACAGCAAGTAAAAGTGGCCCAAATTCGGCCTTTTCCTCCAAAGAGATGATACGGATCTGTGTCTGTGTGGCTAAAAACACATTGAATCTGATGCTAGTCCCAATTTGAGATGTGTCCATTATGTTATAACGCTCAGTCACAACAGTCAACTCGGCATTGACCAGTCAACATACCTGGTCACAGGAGACCGAAACTGCAGTGTCAAGGAGAAGGTACACGTCTGAAAGTAAAGCTTTAAGAAGCCTAGAACATGAACTGAAGAAGTGGGCATGGCAGAACATCAAACTACTTCTTACAGTGGGCTGGAATGTGTTCGGGCTATCCAGCTCAGCTGGTCTGCAAGATCGCTCCTGCGATTTGGTAAAATTGAAAGCTCTGGGAACAGAACCTGCATCAGCAGTCATGATGATTGTTTACCTCTGGAGGATCATGAAGCATTGTTCTTTGTGCATGTAGGTCATTTAAAAGATATTAAGCACAGCCAAACAAAAACAAGCTGACGTGGACCACATTCACCTGCTGTGTGAGTGTAGCTTGATGCACTGGGTTATGCCCAGTAAATTGAGAGGTTTAGAAATAAAAGCTATGAGGCTGGAGCGGTAGCAAGTGTTTAGTAAAGGCTGATTAGATCCGCTGTATTGCCAAAAGAGTTCGCTCATCCATCCAAAATATTGTGTTCAGCTGTTCCAATCACTTCCATGGCCACAAGTGTTTAAGGCAAGCACCTCGACATGCAGACTGCTCCTACGGACCTCCTACAGAGAATGGGTCTCTCTCAGGAGCTGAACTCCAGCGTGGTACCGTGATAGGATCCACCTGTGCTACAAGTCCAGTGGTGAAATTCCCCCCTACTAAATATTCCACAGTCCACTGTCAGTGGGATTAGAACACAGTGGGAGTGATTGGGAACGACAGCAGCTCAGCCACGAAGTGGTAGACCACGTACAATGACAGAGCGAGGTCAGCGGATGCTGAGGGTCATAGGTCACAGAGGTCACCAACTTTCTACAGAATCCATCACTACAGACCTCCAAACTTCATGTGTCCTTCAGATCAGCTCAGGAACAGTGTGTAGAGCTTCATGGAATGGGTTTCCATGGCGAGCAGCTGCATCCCAGCCTCACATCACCAAGCGCAGTGCAGAGCGTGGAACGCAGTGGTGTTAAGCTCCGCCCCTGGACTCTATAGCAGTGGAGGCGTGTTTCTGGAGTGACCAATCACGCTTCTCCGTCTGGTGATCCGATGGATGAGTCTGGGTTTGGCGTTACCAGGAGAACAGTACTGGTCTGACTGCACTGTGCCGAGTGTAGAGTTTGGTGGAGGGGGGATTATGGTGTGGGGGTGTGTTTCAGGAGTTGGGCTCCGCCCCTTAGTTCCAGTGAGAGGAACTCTTAATGCTTCAGCAGACCAAGAGACTCTGGACCAACCGGATAGAACACCTTTGGGATGGATTAAGGAATGGGGGGTTCATATGCATGTGAAGGCAGACGAGCGAATACTTTTGGCGACATGGTGTATCAGTAGTACTGATAGAGAAGAGTTGTCATGTTAACTAACCAATCAGAAGTGCTCTGACGTCATATAGTACTGTGCAGAAGTCAGAGACCACCCCTCATTTATTAGATTGGGCCTTTGAGAATCAGTTATTCATCTTTTAGGAGATATTTCTGAAGTTTGATGTAACATGAACCCCCTCAGATGAACAGCACTCGATGCTTTCTTCTCTGAGAGAGAGAGAGAAGACCAAGTTCCACTGTTTCTTCAGATCCACAGGTATTTCTCCTCCATCCCTCATTCATCCTTTCCTCACTCCCTCAGCACAAGCTCCAAAGTGTGTTAAGATTTTCATCAACCTCCCACGCTCTATGGACTTTGACGATGCGGAGAGAAGCGAGCCCACACAGATGCTGGAGCTGACCGAAGAAGACTACAAAGATGACGGCCTCATCTCGCTCCGATACGTCAAGTTCCAGAACGTCAATAGTGTGACGGTACGTTATTCAAACTTCCCTGTACTGTGCTCTGATGTCCTGAGGTACGTGTCCTCTGTTGTACTAAGTCTTAGTTTAGTTGGGTGTGTCTTAAGGCTGTTACACTCCAAATGTGAAGAAAAGGGCAGGGAAATGGGAAATACACAGGCTGGGAGACATACAGGACGTGACGGGATAGATTTGGAATTTTCTCAAGTTGTTTGTCCCTGGAGTGGGGGAAGATGAGCAGAACATTCCAGAGAATCTCACGGACAGGAACTCTGTGACATTGTGTAGGTTTGTTTTCGCTTTGGAAAAGTGAAACACATTTAAACCTTTCTGCACACAGCTCAGATTTCCAGAACTCGGAAATCTCATTTGCTCCTTACAGAATGGACATGCTGGGACACTGCAGGATGCTTTAGGATAAATCAGAAGAGGTTGTACAGTCCCAAACTCTGCAGTGCCTTTATTACTGGCAGCTATGATCTCAGCTGAGCTGGAGCTGGTTTTGGAGAAGCAGCTCCACCAAACGAAGCACAAAACGAACAAGCTGAATGGCCTTTGCTGAACAGACAGAACTTTGGGATACTGTTCATTCTGGAAAAGTAAAAGTTCATTCAGGAATTCCACACGGACCAGTCCAGTTTGTTGCTCAGTTTGAGCTGCTTTCTGAGATTCTGAATCTTTTTAAACAAACGATTTTTAAAAATATTTTGAAATTATTATTTTTTAAACTGTCTGTAAACTCACATTTGGTGTGTACGATGCGCTCAGATACACAAACGCTCCAACTAATTTACTGTAGTTTGGAAAACGTGCACATAGAATTCGCAGTAGAATTCAGCAGAAGCCTTCAGGAGATATGCAGTGGCAGATCAGTCGGATGGAGTTTGTTTACACAGGAGGTGGTGGAGATCGGAGTGATGTCATTGCAATTTATGTATAGACAAAAATCTTTGAATTATTTCATTGTAATTTGTGTCTTTACCATCCACCGAGCTGCTGGTCTAAATATGATCTCCATGTGTTGCCTTGTAAAGCCATACACAGGCCGTGAGAGAAGCTCAGTGTTAAGAGGCTTAATGTTTAGCCCTCAGTACGACAGGATGGCAACAAGAGAGAATTCACGTGCGCCCCAGGACCACACCTCCTCCCTAAACACCGCTGCAGTCTGTCAGTACTTTATAATTAGATTCATTCATGTATGGTGTGAATTAAACCCAGAATGATAATTACTACAGAAACTTGTATTTATTTAACGAGACAGGTATTGGTGCTTCTTCCTGGTTGACTGTGGTCTTATATCATTGATACAAAGTCGCCCCCCAGTGGTAATAAGGTGTATTGACCTGCCAGTTTGTATTGATGATGTTTTATTTACGTTTGTCCTGAATGTGGTTTTCAGCTCTTCATTAAGTCAAACCAAGGTGACGAGGAGACGACAAAGGTGAACTATTTGACGTTTATAGGAACCCCAGTACAGGCCACCAACATGAATGACTTCAAACGGGTAAGAGGGATTCCTTCACCAGACTGATGTATCCACATGCGCCTGTTTCACCTCATTCAACAAGTTCAGCTTTAAACTGTAACGTGATTGTAAATGGGCGGGGCTAACCGGATTATTTAGGATGCCAACAAATTAGTTTCCATGGAGTACACAAACTGGTGCAATGTTTTATGTCAGAATTCTGTGGTTTGGATCCTTTTAACAAAAACTGAACATCATCCAGCACCCCATACTAATGGCAGCATGTAGGCACATGGAGGTTGCCGTGTTGACCACATCTTTGTCCAAAAAAAAAACAAAAAAACGGACTGACATGTAAGATCATGTCAGCAAACCCAGCATAAGCCTGTCTCCATGTTTCTGTTAGGATATGCTCATATGGACCACATTAATTTCTATGTCGTAGATGCTGAAATTCAGCTGAGTGGACGTGTGGTGTGGAGGAGGTGGCAGGGTTAACAGTGTTGTTTGTTTGGGATGCAGGTTGTAGGGAAGAAAGGGGAGAGCCACTGAGGAGAAGACAACTGGACGTGGACACAAACAGACCCAACTGCTGGAACTGTTCCACTGCTCTCCATCAGAGAGGTTAAAAAAGAAAAGAACGGTGAGGAGAGAGGACGAGAGGAAGTGCATTTTTGGCTCAATGAGGCAAAGCATTCTCTACGTTTTTATCTGGAACAGTTCAAACAAATCTGTAAATAAAGCGAATCCTTTTTCAAAGGCAAGCGGCGTTTAGAGGCTTTATTTTTCACAGTGGGGAAATGGATGACGACTGACTCCTACATTTGTGCTGCCATTTTTATTTATTTATTTTAAATTAATTAGTCCTTTTTTTAATGAATTTATTTTTTTAAATTTTATGTATTATAATTTATTTTATTAGTTTTAAATTTATTTATTTTTATTTAATACAATTTCATTTTTTAAAATGATTTAACTAATGAATTATTTTCTTTATTTATTTTGAGACGATAACCGATGAGGTCCCAGAACAGTGAGCAGTGATAGATCTGGCAGGTCAGTGAAGCGGTGGGGACGAGAGTTGAGCAGTTCTAGATGGCAAGCAGAACCACTCCATTTCAGCACGGCACATAAACCGTTTGGGAGCCCCTGCTGTGTGTGGTAATGAGGGTTTAGAGCTCATCGTGGTCTCTTAGAGTTTCCCAAAACCAAACAAACAGAATTTGTTGTTTACAGTCACCACTGAAGAGGATGATCTGTGATATTGTTCATCTCTTCACCGTTACTGCACACCTATAGCCCTGTAGCTGGATAGAGACCGAGCTAAATGGACCAAAATGAAAAATATTATGGGGGCACTTCAGATTGAATCTCCAGAGATCACTATGAGGAGCTGAGCTCAACACGTGAACTGGATCCTGGAACCTGCACAGTTCAACCCAATCCAGTGCATTAGAAGTGTACCAGGACCGGCATAGCTCACATGTGGATACAAAGCTGTGCTTCGTCGGTCCGTGCAGTAAGCGGAACCCGTTTCAGCGCCCGTGATAATGTATTGATGTTTCCAGGACAGTAAATATTTTTGGAGCTGCTTGAGAGGATTTACAGGTGTCAGCTTTTCCCCTTACCTGTGTCTGAAACGCTTTGTCAGAGTGTCTCTCTCTTTAAGCCCCACCTCCTCCTACAGTGAGTTTGGTTCTGCTGTATCAGTTTAAGCCAGCGTCCGGTTCTGAAATTTGGTAGACCCGCCCTTGTGAGCCAGGCTGGAGCAGGAGGTGGTCAGTGTTCACTGCTGTAGCTCTCTGAGCTGTGTGAGGAGGTGCTGAGATGATGTCACCGTGTAACTGGATTTAAGCAGCTCTCTGTGCCGATCACAATCAGTTCCGTATTAGTGTGCAGAGGTATTCCGTGTGGAGCGTAGTACTGATAAGTGGTCCTAGGACCGAACAGTCCACCACTCAAAGCTGTACTATGAGCAGCGTCCTGTGGGGCAGTGTCCTGTGTCCACTGATGAAGGACTAGAGGATGACCAACACTGTGCAGCAGCAGATGAGCTATCGTCTCTGACTGTCCATCTACAAGGTGGACCAGCAAGGTAGGCGTGTCTAATAGAGTGGACAGTGAGTGGACACAGTGTCTCAACACTCCAGCAGCACTGCTGTGTCTGATCCACTCACACCAGCACCACCCACACTAACACACCACCACCACGTCAGTGTCACTGCAGTGCTGAGAATGATCCACTCACCCCAGCACCAGAAAGCGTTCTTTAACCTGGAGAAAAGAGACGTCTGTTATTTCTGAAAGGTCAGAGCGCGATACACGTTTCCACTGGACCGCTGTCCGTTTCAGATCAGCTGGACTCCAGAACAGAGCAACATTCAGGTGGTCAGAGTATTCTGTAGTCAGTTTTTTGTGGGCTGGAGGTTTCCCTGAGCCCACAGGAAAGACCGAAGTGCCCCTGAGCAGGGCACCTAACCCCCCAGCTGCTCCCTGGGCGCTCTGGATACAGATGTGGGGTGTTCCTGGGATTTGGTGCCTTTTGGACCTCAAAAGTTCTCATGTTGTTATGAAAATGAAGTTAAACTTTTCAAAACTAATTTTGGTCAAGCTCAGGGATTACGAACCATCATTTATTAAAACAGGAAGTCTTAACGACGTCTCCGAGCTCTAGTGTCCACCATGTACCGGACATATGCATATATATATTTGAAAGACCTGTGGATTAACCTGACGTCTAAATCCATGATTATCTAAAAGCTAGGATTTACCTTTCAACTTCAATATGATTTTTAAATACGTCTGTAATTTTTTAAAAACTGTTACTGAACAAATCCTGTGTCTGATTCACCTCCAGCAAATTATTCCACTTTTGATTTTATTTAAAATGCATGCTGAAACTGCTTAGATTTATTTTTTATAGGTACATTTTGGATAGTAATTTACAACAGGAGCTTTTATTTAAAAGGGTTTTATTACTCATATAGGAGCTTTTACACTGGTAAAATAAAAAAAATCTAAAATGTTAAGAGTTTGGAACCAAACGACGAAACGTTTAATATAACGCACCGCAGGAACAGTACAGGGTCTTTAGTTTACATCATGTAAACCAGCAGCGAAGCCCATCTTACACAAATAACTACGCTACAGCGATTAATAACAACGGTTCACTCCTAAACCGCCTTCAAACAGATAACGGGGGGAACGCCATGGAAACGGGAGATGAAAGCAGGTTTTAGTGGTAGAGAATTTTTAAAAGAACATGTGTTTACCAGGTAAAGGAAAACAACAATGGCCGTATACAATCAAACCTTGCAGTTTCCCAGTAGGCCTCCTACATACTTCCCTGTGAATCCATCAGTGTGGAAGAACCTGAGTGTCTGGTCATCAGCGTACCAGGCTGATGTCCTCTTGTAGGCCTGGCCATTAGTGTTCATGATGTCCATTGTGGTGCATGCGCTTTACCCTGGCACTGCCCTCAGCTGCACTTCAGGGCATTCTCTAAAATAGTACTAATATTAATACTATATTAATATTTGTGTTATTATTCCATCTGACTGGAAAAATAAAGCTACTCCAAACATGCACACACTTTGATGTCCACATGCACGTTAGGTCTGAGGGGGTGACAGGTGGAGTTTCTGATGAAGTTCGTCACTGTGTTATTATAAAGGTGACATCAGAAAAAGACCTGCTTATTAAAATGATTTTTTTGAAAGGAGGAGGTTCTATAGCCTTCTCAGAGTTCTGATAACAGGGTGGACGTGTTCTGCTCTACCGTACCGGACTGAAAGGGTAAAATGGGAGGTTAGCCACTCGCCTTCCAGAACACACACCAGAGGTGGTAGTCTGACATAACAGGGAGGACTGTGCCTCGAGGGACACGTGAAAAAACCCTTTTGATCAGTCACAAAATTAAAAAATCCGTTTAGAGAGGACTTCATTTAAAATAACTGAATGCATATCAAGTCTATGAGTTCTATGATTATACCTCATATCCCCCTCACAAAACCGGAATGATCTGGACTAGGGCCATGGGGAAACCACTCGTCTCAGGAATGAAAGCAGTGTAACGTATACAATTATTTTTGCTTCATGTGCAACATTTAAAAAGTGCAAATTATTTCAGGATATTCCAAGAATTTTGGAAATTATATATATATATTTTTTTTTTTTACATAATAAATACAACAGTCAGAGGCGGGGACTCAAAAGGCACCGTTTTGTCAGAAGGACTCGCATACCTGGTGTCTGTGCCATTTTCACAGGCCCAGCTGTATTTATAAATCAGAGCTTTCTTATTTACATATTTGGTCCTAAATCTTCCATATTTTGTTCCGTTTTTTATTCTATATTTTGTCACAAATGTTCTGTATTTTGTGTCTTTTACTGTATTTGGTCTGGATTTTTTTCGCATTCTGTTATTAATTCTCCGTATTTTGTGCCGTTTTTTTGGAGCTGGGTTTGTGCATTTATAGGTGCTAGTAGTTCAACACTGTGTCTTATCATTTGCTTGTGTTTGCTCTCGATATAAAACACCACCACCTTCTATAAGAGTGGTCCTTAATCTTAGTAGCTCTATCCAGTGGTCTCCTCTAGCGCCCTCTTGTGTGGAATTAAAGAGGTTGATAAACCTGCACGTTAAATCGGAGCTGTTGCTTATTGAAAATAGGTACCAATGGAATAACGGAGGATGTTGCTTGTTCCTCCGTCAGTTAATCAGTTAACCCTTTAACCCTTCATGTTCACTGCTGCGTACTGTGGTTCCATCCTCTGTCAGTAGGTGGCAGCAAACGCCTGGTTTTAAACTCCTGCTGTTTCCTCACTGCTCCTCTGTTCATTCATCCACAGTGGAACTCTCTGGCTGGTTGCTCCACCGTTGGCTTTGGCCAGCCGATCCTTTTTCCTCAGCACACATTTTAATATTGATGCACCTGGAGTTGCTGGGGTAAGCGGCGACTGCAGCGGAGCTGGAGTTTGTTTTAACGCCTGATTACGGCTTCCGGGACTAGTGTACGTAATCACAGCAGGTTAGAAAACACAGAAAGCATTTCAGCACACATGACACAAAAATATATATATATTTAATTTACTCTAAATAGGCTTTTAGGTTGGTACTGCACTCGTCACAATATGTCTAAAATTATAATCGTTATATATTATTAATGTGGACATTTTAGTTTAAATACAAATATGCTGACTAGACCATGGTCAGGGAGGGGGGTGTAAAAAACAAGGGCTTTACTGAGCAGTACTGGTTTATATTTTACAGACTGGGGAAAAATTCAAGCAAAGTTTAAAGTGTTGATGTTTTTTTTTGCAAAATTTAAAAAAGAAAAAGATGCATAAATATGCCACACGACATGTGCAATCAGAAATCCGATTAAACATGTCATGCGATCTTTTGTACAGGATTGTGTCAGTTAGAGTTAGAGTCAGAGTAAAAGATGGAGTTAGAGTCGGAGTTAGCGTTAGAGTCAGAGTCATAGTTAGAGTCAGAGTTAAGTCGGAGTTAGAGATGGAGTTAGAGACGGAGTTATAGTCGGAGTTAGAGTTAGAGACGGAGTTAGAGTTGGAATCGGAGTTAGAGTTAGAGTTGGAGTTAGAGACGGCATTAGAGTTAGAGTCAGAGTTAGAGTCGGAGTTAGAGATGGTGTTAGAGTTAGAGTCAGAGTCGGAGTTAGAGACGGCATTAGAGTCGGAGTTAGAGTTGGAATCGGAGTTAGAGTTAGAGTTGGAGTTAGAGACGGCATTAGAGTTAGAGTCGGAGTTAGAGATGGTGTTAGAGTTAGAGTCAGAGTCGGATGTGTGCTCAGCAGGTTTGCAGTGCTTTGCTGTTTACCTGGCTCTGCTCACATGTTAGATCAGGTCAGTGCCTCAACCCGGCTCCTCAGAGGTTCTTTAGTGAAGTTACTGGTTCTGTTCAGCTCTGTATAGAACTGGTTCTGTTTAGCTCTGTATAGAACTGGTTCTGTTCAGCTCTGTATGGAACCGTTTACAGGCCTAAATGGTTCTGTGCATTGTGAAACGGTTCTTCAGATCGATGGGGGTCTGTGTTGGAAGACAAGCGTCCCTACCCTCTCTGTCCTGGCTCCCAGATGATGGAATGAACTCCCACTGGCTGCCCGAACAGCTGAGCCTCTCCCGGTCCATATTGGAAAGCGGTTCTTCTGTTGTGGAAACTCTTAGCAGAACCTTGTCTAGTGCTACCTAAAACCACGTTCTCCATAAATTTGAAGAGCTGTTTAGGCATAGAACCAGAAGAACCCTAGAAACCATCTTTTATTAATCTTCAGACCTGTATATTTACAATCACTACACCCACAGTTATACTCGGAGTGGGCTGCGGTTATCTCCCCGGTGTTACCCGCCGCCATTTTCTCTGGGTGGAGCAGGCTGAGAGCTGGTGAGGTCGCGGTGCATGATGGGATACAGTACACCATGAAGATAGCTCCACCTGTACACTAGAACCTCTGACTGGAGTAGAACACCATCCGGGTATCTCCTACACTACAGATCTTCAGTTTGGTCACAGACTACACACCGGTGTTAGGTAGGTTTGGTATGTGAGTGGTATGTACACAGCTGTTCTCTGTAGCTGTGTTCTGAGGTATGACAGCGTGTCCCGGTGCTGAAGCCCGAGGACAGACCGGAGTCAGTTACGCGGTGACGGGGAAGGTGAGTGAGGGGTGTTACGGCAGACTCAGACAGACCCCAGGCTCTCTCTGGTTCTGGAGAGCTCGCCGCTGTGATTCCCGTAGGCTGAGTGGGCTCTAAGAGCTAGAGCCCTGGTTCAGTGTGGAGACGTTCACCGTCTCTGATTGGACGTCCACTAATCTGAACCAAACATCTCAAAGCACTCCCCATTCTCCAGGTCACCTGACAGCAACCTGACTCAGTTAGCTAGTCCTGGTGAGTTTACGTCTCTCAGCTAACAGTGGAACAGCCAGTGGTTCAGTTACGTGCCTTTAAAGTAGAAATAGTGTGGATAATAATAATAATAACAATAACAATAATGATAATAATGATAATGATAGTAATAATAATAATAATAATAATATAATGACAATAATAATAATAATAATAATAATAATAATAATAATGATGATGATGATGATGATGATAAAATAATAATGCTAATAATAATAATAATAATAATAATACTGATAATAATTGATGATGATAATATTAATAATAATAATGTTAATAATAATAATAATAATAATAATAATAATAATAACTCAAAGACTTATCATTTGGCTTAGAGTTTAATTTACAGTACCCAACATGAATTAGGTAAAAATAAATAAAAAAGTTTAATTGTATATTCTACAAAATTATTATAAAAATATACTATTAAAAAATATACTATTAAAAGATGAATAACACAAAAAAAATAATACACATATGAATAAAATTAATAATAAGATAAAATTAGTATACTTATTATTATTATTATTATTGATAATAACCAACAACAATAATAATTTTGTGTCATTTAATATAATAATTGTCATTTAGTTTATAATACTATACTGTTTACAATGCTGTAATAATAATAATAATAATAATAATCACCATCATCAAATAATTATTTTACAACAACAACAACATTATTATTATTATTATTATTATTATTATTATTATTAATTTTCTGTCTCTGTCGTCTAAATCTATGCTACTACTAACGTCCTCTCTAGTCATGTCCTGGTGTGGACGTATAATTGTGCCTCCCCATCACACGAGGCCAGCACATCTCTGTAGTCTCTCCCCTTTGAACAGGATGTGGGGGCTGGACTGAGCCCACCTGGGTGTGGTCAGGGAACTTGTCTGACCTCAGATCAGCTGTGTGCTTATGCAGCTCTGCATCCAAAACCACACTGAGCTACACATCACTTCAAACGCACAGCCTCCGTGGGCTAGAGGGGTATGAAGCCCCCCAGTGCTGCCATCTTGGTGGGCATCTTGGTTGTTGCTGAAGCGGCTGACAGCAGTGGATAGAAGAGGGCACGCACCAGCCTGGGAGACCTACACCAACCACAGAGAGGGAGAACCGACAGGCTGTCCAACATGTGCGGACCGACCCAACAGCCACGCCTACAGACACTCGGAGAGCAGTGGTGTCCTCCATCAGTCCTCCTGTTAGTGCAGCACCATCGGCAGACGGCTGCACCACGCAGGACTACATGCACACAGACCGTTACCACGACTGTCCTTAACACCACGTCACCGTCACCAAAGACTGCAGTGGTGTCGTACCAGACTGTCATGGAGTGACTCAGAATGGCAGCGGGTCATCTTCAGTGACGAGTCCCGCTTTAGTCTTGGTGGAGACGCCCAACGAACCCGTGTGTGGAGGCACCATGGTCACCGTCACAGGTCACTGTCACACGTCCAGAAGACCTGGTGTCCCTCCACCTCCACCCCTACCGCACCATCTGCAGGAACTGTGTGAGGATGTTCAAGCTGCATGGGATGGATTATCACAGGACTCCATTAGGAACCTCTACAGCTCCATACCGAGACGTCTGGCGTGTTGGGTTAGCAAACACGGCGGCCCGACGCCATACTGAGAGACAGACTTCTGTATGTGTAGCTCAATAAATATTGATCATATCAGTCTAAATTTATCACCAGTTATTGATCCTGGTCACCTTTATCTTCCTTCCCAACACACCCGCACTCCCACACCTCCTTAGTGTATTATTATTTTTAATATTAAAGTAAAATACAGTGTCCTGGACTGCTCTATGACGAAAGGTTAAAGGTCAGTAACAAGAGCCGAATCTCTGATGCCTCCAGGCTCGCTGATGTGCTAGACGTGACTAACGCTGTGGAAGGGGAGCTGAAGGAGCTGTTAGGAGTCAGGGAGCTGATGGAGCTGTAGGAGTCAGAGAGCTGAAGGAGCTGTAGGAGTCAGGGAGCTGTAGAAGCTATAGGAGCTGTAGGAGTGTTAGGAGTCAGGGAGCTGTAGGAGCTGTAGGAGTCAGGGAGCTGTAGGAGCTGTAGGAGTCAGGGAGCTGTACGAGCGTTAGGAGTCAGGGAGCTGTAGGAGCTGTAAGAGTCAGGGAGCTGTAGGAGTCAGGGAGCTGTAGGAACTGTAAGAGTCAGGGAGCTGTAGGAGCTGTAGGAGTCAGGGAGCTGCAGGAGCTGTAAGAGTCAGGGAGCTGTAGGAGTCCGGGAGCTGTAGGAGTCAGGGAGCTGTAGGAGCTGTAGGAGTCAGGGAGCTGTAGGAGCTGTAAGAGTCAGGGAGCTGTAGGAGCTGTAGGAGTCAGGGAGCTGTAGGAGCTGTAAGAGTCAGGGAGCTGTAGGAGCTGTAGGAGTCAGGGAGCTGTAGGAGTCAGGGAGCTGTAGGAGTCAGGGAGCTGTAGGAGCTGTAAGAGTCAGGTAGCTGTAGGAGTCAGGGAGCTGTAGGAGCTGTAGGAGTCAGGGAGCTGTAGGAGCTGTAGGAGTCAGGGAGCTGTAGGAGCTGTAAGAGTCAGGGAGCTGTAGGAGCTGTAGGAGTCAGGGAGCTGTAGGAGCTGTAAGAGTCAGGGAGCTGTAGGAGCTGTAGGGAGCTGTAGGAGCTGTAGGAGTCAGGGAGCTGTAGGAGCTGTCGGAGCTGTAGGAGCTGTCGAAGCTGTAGGAGTCAAGGAGCTGTAGGAGCTGTAGGAGTCAGGGAGCTGTAGGAGCTGTAGGAGTCAGGGAGCTGTAGGAGCTTTAGGAGTCAGGGAGCTGTAGGAGCTGTCGGAGCTGTAGGAGTCAGGGAGCTGTAGGAGCTGTCGGAACTGTAGGAGCTGTAGTAGTCAGGGAGCTGTAGGAGCTGTAGGAGTCAGGGAGCTGTAGGAGCTGTAGGAGTCAGGGAGCTGTAGGAGCGGTCTGAGCTGTAGGAGCTGTAGGAGTCAGGGAGCTGTAGGAGCTGTAGGAGTCAAGGAGCTGTAGGAGCTGTAGGAGCTGTAGGAGCTGTAGGAGTCAGGGAGCTGTAGGAGCGGTCGGAGCTGTAGGAGCTGTAGGAGTCAGGGAGCTGTAGGAGCTGTAGGAGTCAAGGAGCTGTAGGAGCTGTAGGAGCTGTAGGAGTCAGGGAGCTGTAGGAGCTGTAGGAGCTGTAGGAGTCAAGGAGCTGTAGAAGCTGTAGGAGTCAGGGAGCTGTAGGAGCTGTAAGAGTCAGGGAGCTGTAGGAGTCAGGGAGCTGTAGGAGCTGTCGGAGCTGTAGGAACTGTCGAAGCTGTAGGAGTCAAGGAGCTGTAGGAGCTGTAGGAGTCAGGGAGCTGTAGGAGCTGTAGGAGTCAGGGAGCTGTAGGAGCTGTAGGAGTCAGGGAGCTGTAGGAGCTGTCGGAGCTGTAGGAGTCAGGGAGCTGTAGGAGCTGTCGGAGCTGTAGGAGCTGTAGTAGTCAGGGAGCTGTAGGAGCTGTAGGAGTCAGGGAGCTGTAGGAGCTGTAGGAGTCAGGGAGCTGTAGGAGCTGTAGGAGTCAGGGAGCTGTAGGAGCTCTAGGAGCTGTAGGAGTCAGGGAGCTGTAGGAGCTGTAGGAGTCAGGGAGCTGTAGGAGCTGTAGGAGCTGTAGGAGTCAGGGAGCTGTAGGAGCTGTAGGAGCTGTAGGAGTCAAGGAGCTGTAGGAGCTGTAGGAGCTGTAGGAGTCAGGGAGCTGTAGGAGCTGTAGGAGTCAGGGAGCTGTAGGAGTCAGGGAGCTGTAGGAGCTGTAGGAGTCAGGGAGCTGTAGGAGCTGTCGGAGCTGTAGGAGCTGTAGGAGCTGTAGGAGCTGTAGGAGTCAAGGAGCTGTAGGAGCTGTAGGAGTCAGGGAGCTGTAGGAGCTGTAGGAGTCAGGGAGCTGTAGGAGCTGTAGGAGTCAGGGAGCTCTGTGGGCGTGGGGTCAGGATGTGGTTGTGGACCGGCTGTAACTGACGGAGGTGGGTAATGTGAAGACCTGATGCTGGAGGCGTCTCAGACCCTCTGAGTCACCCCCTCACAGACGCAGCAGCGTGAGTCAGCCTCACCGCTCGGCCTAGAGTCAGAACTCACTGGTCTGCAGGGGGAGGCCGTGACCCTGAGGAGAGCCGGTGACCTTGTGACAACGTGTCAGTAACTCGACCCTCCTTCTCCTTCACCTCTCTAGATTACTCTCGTCATCCCTCGCTCTCTGTATCCTCTCCTCCACTCTCTCTCTCTTCCCTCTCTCTTCCCCTTCTCTCTCTCTCTCTCTCCCTCTTTCTCTCTCTCTCTCTCTCTCTTCCCTATCTCTCTCTCTCTCTCTCTCTCTTCCCCTTCTCTCTCTCTCTCTCTCTCTCTCTCTTCCCCTTCTCTCTCTCTCTCTCTTTTCTGGCAGGGTTTTGTTCTTTCTCCATGCAGCAGTGAGAGACAGACTCCTGCTTGTGTCGCCCGTGCGGCCTGGCACGCTGCATCAGAACACCATGCTCTGGCCCCAGCGCTGGCACAGCATCGGCCTGCCTTTGTTACCCAGAGAATGGGGCGGCCTGGCAGAAGGGCCTCTCTCTCTCTCTCTCGCTCTCTCTCTCTCTTTTCACACGCCCGCAAAAGCTCACTGGATGCCATCCACCAGCTATCAGAGCTGCAGCGCTACAGACAGCTGCAGCAGGGGGTGGGGGGCCGCGGGCAGCGTTTCAGCACAGCCCCTTTCTCTGCCCGCCACTGCCCTCTGCTCTAAAGACTGTGGCACAGGGTCCCTCCCAGCCTGCCAGGGCGGGGGTAAACAGAATGCACTGCAGAATAGGACAGGAGGGCAAGGGGGTGAGAGCTAGATCTCCTTTATCTGGTCTGCTCAGAAAGGATGAGCACATCTGTGGGTACAATAACGCTGGAGGAATGCTCAGGATTCACTCACATTCAAAAATACATAACATATACATACAGTGTATAACTCTAAACTCTAAATGTAGGTACTGTGGTATAGACTGAGTCTGTTCTACAGTTCCTCATTAGGGCGAGTGTATAACTCTAAGCTCTAAATGTAGGTACTGTGGTATAGACTGAGTCTGTTCTACAGTTCCTCATTAGGTGGAGTGTATAACTCTAAGCTCTAAATGTAGGTACTGTGGTATAGACTGAGTCTGTTCTACAGTTTCTCATTAGGTGGAGTGTATAACTCTAAACTCTAACTGTAGGTACTGTGGTATAGACTGAGTCTGTTCTACAGTTCCTCATTAGGTGGAGTGTATAACTCTAAACTCTAACTGTAGGTACTGTGGTATAGACTGAGTCTGTTCTACAGTTTCTCATTAGGTGGAGTGTATAACTCTAAACTCTAACTGTAGGTACTGTGGTATAGACTGAGTCTGTTCTACAGTTTCTCATTAGGTGGAGTGTATAACTCTAAGCTCTAAATGGGTGTAGGTTACTGTGGTATAGACTGAGTCTGTTCTACAGTTTCTCATTAGGTGGAGTGTATAACTCTAAGCTCTAAATGTAGGTACTGTGGTATAGACTGAGTCTGTTCTACAGTTCCTCATTAGGTCGAGTGTATAACTCTAAGCTCTAAATGTAGGTACTGTGGTATAGACTGAGTCTGTTATACAGTTTCTCATTAGGTGGAGTGTATAACTCTAAGCTCTAAATGTAGGTACTGTGGTATAGACTGAATCTGTTCTACAGTTTCTCATTAGGTGGAGTGTATAACTCTAAGCTCTAAATGTAGGTACTGTGGTATAGACTGAGTCTGTTATACAGTGTCTCATTAGGTGGAGTTGTATATCACTCTAAGCTCTAAATGGTAGGTACTATGTGGTATAGATGAGTCTGTTCTAAACTGCAGTTTCTATTAGGTGGAGTGTATAACTCTAAATGTATGTACTGTGGTACTGCCTCGGTATAGACTGAGTCTGTTCTACAGTTCCTCATTAGGTGGAGTGTATAACTCTAAGCTCTAAAAGTGTATGTACTGTGGTATAGACTGAGTCTGTTCTACAGTTCCTCATTAGGTATCGTGAGTGTATAACTCCTAAGCTCTAAATGTAGGTACTGTTGTATATAGACTGAGTCTGTTTCTACAGTTTTCTCATTACGGTGGAGTGTATAACTCTAAGCTCTAAATGTAGGTACTGTGGTATAGACTGAGTCTGGTTATACAGTTTCTCATTAGGTCCGAGTGTATAACTCTAAGCTCTAAATGTAGGTACTGTGGTATAGACTGGGTCTGTTCCTACAGTTTCTCATTAGGTGGAGTGTATAACTCTAAGCTCTAAATGTAGGGTACTGTGGTATAGACTGAATCTGTTCTACAACAGTTTCTCATTAGGTGGAGTGTATAACTCTAAGCTCTAAATGTAGGTACTGTGGTATAGACCGAGTCTTTTCTACCAGTTCCTCATTAGGTTCGAGTGTATGTAACTCTAAGCTCTAAATGTAGGTACTGTGGTATAGACCGAGTCTGTTCTACAGTTCCTCATTAGGTCGAGTGTATAACTCTAAGCTCTAAATGTAGGTACTCTGTGGTATAGACCGGGTCTGGTTCTACAGTTCCTCATTAGGTGGAGTGTATATAACTCTAAGCTCTAAATGTAGTACTGTGGTATAGACCGAGTCTGTTCTTTCTACAGTTTCCTCATTAGGTGGGGTGTATAACTCTAAGCTCTAAATGTATGTACTGTGGTATAGACTGAGTCTGTTTCTACACAGTTCCTCATTAGGTGGAGTGTATAACTCTAAGCTCTAAATGTATGTACTGTGGTATAGACTGAGTCCTGTTCTACAGTTTCCTCATTAGGTCGAGTGTATAACTCTAAGCTCTAAATGTAGGTAACTGTGGTATAGACTGAGTCTGTTCTACACAGTTCCTCATTAGGTGGAGAGTGTATAACTCTAAGCTCTATAAATGTATGTACTGTGGTATGACTGATAGACTGAGTCTGTTCTACCCAGTTCCTCATTCATTGGAGGTGGGTGTGTATAACTCTAAGCTCTAAATGTATGTACTGTGGTATAGACTGAGTCTGTCTTCCTGATTTCATGTTTCTACTTCATTAGGTTGGAGTGTATAACTCTAAGCTTCTAAATGTAGGTACTGTGGTATAGACTGAGTCTGTTCTACAGTTTCCTCATTAGGTGGAGTGTATAACTATAACTCTAAGCTCTAAATGTAGGTAACTGTGGTATAGACTGAAGTCTGTTCTACAGTTTCTCGTTAGGTCGAGTGTATAACTCTAAGCTCTAATGTAGGTACTGTGGTATAGACTGAGTCTGTTTCTACTAGTTTTCTCATTAGGGTGGAGTGTATAACTCTAAGCTCCCTAAATGTAGGTAAGATACTGTGGTATAGACTGTAGTCCTGTTCTACAGTTTCTCATTAGGTGGAGTGTAGTTGTTATAAATCTCTAAGCTCTAAATGTAGGTACTGTGGTATAGACTGAGTCTGTTCTACAGTGTTCTCATTAGGTGGGGAGTGTATAACTCTAAGCTCTAAATGTTAGTACTGTTGTATAGAACTCTGTTCTACAGTTTCTCGTTAGGTGGAGTGTATAACTCTAAGCTCTAAATGTAGGTACTGTGGTATAGACTGAGTCTGTTCTACAGTTTCTCATTAGGTGGAGTGTATAACTCTAAGCTCTAAATGTAGGTACTGTGGTATGTGGCCAGTGAGTGGAATGGGCTGTGTTTGGGCGGAAGTGGTGTTTAGATTTCTGACCAGCAGTTCGTTAAATCTACGCTGCGTATCACAGACCTCCGTGCTCGTAGCCCCTCGCGGCGAGGCAGGCGGAGTCGGGGGACAGTGGCGTGTTAGTTACAGCGTGTTCTCCTAACGCTAGTCTTTGTTTAAGGCGTGGAGATGAGGACGGGAGATTAGACACGTGTGAGACGGGAGTCTTTATGAACATTATCGAGGGACCAGAGCAGCACGTTAGTTACAGCCTGTAATTAAACCCCACAACACCGCACACAACAATCACACACCGCACAGGCGCTCCGAGAGGTGAGGGGGGATTACGGGCCCTCCGAGAGACACTCCTTTATTTCAATAGCTTTTTGTATGTAATTATCATAAAGCAGAAATGACAAGCCCACCAATCCCACCGCTGATTACTACAACTCATATACAGATACATGCGGCGTCGCGGCAGACAGATCGACAAACTGATTCCAATATGTTGGTGGGTCTTCAAAGACTGGGGGTCAGGTGATCCTACAAATGACACTGTCCAACAACAAGAACATCAAAAATCAAAATATAATAAATTTAATATCCAGAATAAAATATTAATAAAATACAATATCTACAAAGTAAGTGTAAGTTAATAAAAATAACTATGTCTATAATGAAACACACAATTCCAGAATAAAGTTACTGCTGAATTCAATTCCAGAATAGCATCTATTAAATTTAAATTAAATAAAATTTATGTAATTATAATCAATTATTAACATTGAGTTACTATACTATTAATATTCTGAATAAAGATGTAAATACATTATTATCCAGAATTATATAACAGCCTATACTATTAATCTACCAGTATTATTTATCATTTAAACTTTTTGTTGCCAATATATTTCAGCTATTTAATTATTTATTTAAAGTTTTTTATTTATTTTTCTGTTATTTCTAACTAATATAATAACTATGATAACTAATGAGTCCATACAAAGCTTCCCAGCATGTCCTTTCAACATCCAGACCACTTCAACATGAACGCTGGGCTCTGCAGTCATGCAGAAGGCCACGGAGGAGCGTCCAGTTCGAATGTCCTACAGAAAAGAAAATCCTTTGTGTCCTGAAAGAGCACAAATGGCACATGGCACAGCTGGAATTCAAGCCACCACAGTCGCGGATGGCCTTCCGGACGATAAGCAGCAGTCCTCCTCACAAGCGGCGCCGGAGGAGGATGGTCAAGGACTCCGCTGGACAGTAAGGAGGAAGCGCTGGTCTCAGACAGATACAGAAACAACCGCCAGTGCAGTACATGAATATAGGTCACCAGAGAGAGGGAGAGGGGGAGAGAGAGAGAGAGAGAGAGAGAGAGAGAGAGAGAGAGAGAGAGAGAGAGAGAGAGAGAGAGAGAGAGAGAGAGAGAGAGAGAGAGAGAGAGAGAGAGAGAGAGAGAGAGAGAGAGAGAAAGAGGAGGGCAGAGAGAGGGGGGGGAGAGAGAAAGAGAGAGAGAGGGAGAGAGAGATAGAGGAGGGGAGAGAGAGAGAGAGAGAGAGAGAGAGAGAGTGAGTGAGAGAGAGAGGGACAGAGTGAGAGAGAGACACACAGAGAGAGAGAGAGAGAGAGAGAGAGAGATAGAGGAGGGGAGAGAGAGTGAGAGTGAGAGAGAGAGAGAGAGAGAGAGAGAGAGAGAGAGAGAGAGAGAGAGACACAGAGAAGAGAAGAGAGAGAGGAGAGGAGATAGAGGAGAGGAGGACAGAGTAGAGGGTTCGAGAGAGAGAGAGAGAGAGGGAGAGGGAGAGAGAGATAGAGGAGGGGAGAGAGAGAGAGAGGACAGAGTGAGAGGGGAGAGACAGAGAGAGTGAGAGAGAGAGAGAGAGACAGTAGTGAGAGAGAGATACACAGAGAGAGAGAGAGAGAGTGTGGGGTGAGAGAGAGAGAGGAGGGAGAGAGGGACAGAGTGAGAGAGAGAGAGACACAGAGAGAGAGAGAGAGAGAGAGAGAGAGAGAGAGAGAGAGAGAGAGAGAGAGAGAGAGAGAGTGAGAGAGAGTGAGAGAGGTGGACTTCTTCAGTTATTAGTCTCAGTGTGGAGGCGCCTCAGCGCTTCAGATTTACGGAGGGTAATATACTGAACTGCTTTGATTCTGTCCCCGTGTTTGTAGACACAGGCGTCCCTCTGACATAGTGCAGCTGTGGGACAGAACACCACCACCGCACCACCGCCAGGTGTGTCAGCACTGTAGTCTGATCACCCAACGTACATGATCTTGTTGATTTACCCTCTTCAGGCATGTTCACCGACCCCCTCCCCAGGTAGTCAGATCTAATCCCACCAAGCCTGACCCGATCTCACTGTACTGCCAGCACCTCAACACACTTGGAGGAGAACGCTCAGCTACGAGACACCCAGATGGTTAGCATCCCAGATGCTGAAAGAGTTCATTCTGGATGGCGGGATATATGACCTCACAGCAGGAAGTACAGTCTGCACTTTAACAACATGTTCCCTAGTTCTTATGCCCTGTCCGTCGACTTCTGCCACCGGGCTAAGGACCGCCCCCCTCCAGATACGCAATCACTCAACTCTCAAACCAGTGGAAAAGGGAGCCCGTTCAGTAGAGGCAGGGAACCGGCACCAGCATGAGCACCGGCACCTTGGAAAGGAGGTACCATAGATACCACGTTGGGCGTCTCCACCAAGACTAAAGCGGGACTGGTCACTGAAGATGACCCGCTGCCATTCTGAGTCACTCCATGACAGTCTGGTACGACACCACTGCAGTCTTTGGTGACGGTGACGTGGTGTTAAGGACAGTCGTGGTAACGGTCTGTGTGCATGTAGTCCTGCGTGGTGCAGCCGTCTGCCGATGGTGCTGCACTAACAGGAGGACTCATGGAGGACACCACTGCTCGCTGGAGGTCTGTAATGGTGGGGGTTGGGTCAGTCAGGTACAGAGATAAGACCCGCCCCTGCTTACATCATGTGCGGTCGAGTGTGAAACTTGAATCATTAGCATGTCGCACCAGGTCACACCCACACACCGAGTTTCGCTCCTCTGGGTTGACTCCTTCCGGGTGCAGCTACTCTTTTGATGCTGTGTGTAATTTAGAGAAAGTCTAGTCAGGTGGTCCTACTTCGCTGTCTGTAACGACAGTGTGATCCTGAGAATGGTGTTTGGGTGCCCGTGAACTGAGGAGAAATCATGCCAGTTACTGGACGTATGGGTGCTCCAAATTACTAGCCGCCTGTGGAACGCACAGTCCTGCACTCTTTGTTCACCGTGAATGGAGGAGGCGAGAGCACAATAAGCTGTCCAGGAGAATGTGTCTTTATTGCAGCATCAGTGATAATGACTCCAGCAGAACACCGGCTCCCTCTGAACAGTGTGGGGAAATGAGCTTCATTTTGTAGAGATGGACCGGTCTAAATCGTCCAGATTGCTGATTTTACATTTTAAAACAGCTTCTGATTGATAACAGAGCGGAGCTGCACGGCAGCAGGTGGCTGGACCGAGCCATGTGTGAGGGTGTGGGCACTAACTGGACATTGAGTCATAAATCAGGGATATTTTAAGCAATGCTTCCGTCTCGCTGCCGAGAGAGTGGACGATCGCACATCCACAGTCTAATAACTCAGAGCACCCAAACGGCCCGCTGGTCTGATTTCCACAGTACCGCACACCCAAACACCTATTCTCAGGAACACACACGCGGAAACGGCGAAGTAGCTTCACTGAACTTAGCTGCTGACGGTGAGCTTGATAGATCAGTCAGACCAAACAGGACTATACAGACTAACGATGAACACGCAGCAGCAGAAGAGTAGCTGCGCAAACAGCTGCACCCAGAAGGAGTCAACCCAGAGGAGTGAAACTCGGAGTGTAGGTGTGACCTGGTGAGACACGCTCATGGTTCAAGTTTCACACTCAACCGCACACCTGACGTGAGCAGGGGCAGGTCTTATCTCTGTACCTGACTGACCCAACACCACCATTACAGACCACCAGCGAGCAGTGGTGTCCTCCATGAGTCCTCCTGTTAGTGCAGCACCATCGGCAGACGGCTGCACCACGCAGGACTACATGCACACAGACCGTTACCACGACTGCCCTTAACACCACGTCACCGTCACCAAAGACTGCAGTGGTGTCGTACCAGACTGTCATGGAGTGACTCAGAATGGCAGCGGGTCATCTTCAGTGACGAGTCCCACTTTAGTCTTGGTGGAGACGCCCAACGAATCCGTGTGTGGAGGCACCGTGGTCAGCACCGAGATGGACGGTTTGTCGTCACACGTCCAGAAGGCCTGGTGTCCCTCCACCTCCACCCCTACCGCACCATCTGCAGGAACTGTGTGAGGATGTTCAAGCTGTATGGGATGGATTATCACAGGACTCCATCAGGAACCTCTACAGCTCCATACCGAGACGTCTGGCGTGTTGGGTTAGCGAACACGGCGGCCCGACGCCATACTGAGAGACAGACTTCTGTATGTGTAGCTCAATAAATATTGATCATATCAGTCTAAATTAATCATCAGTTATTGATCAGAATCAGAATCAGAAATACTTTATTGATCCCAGGGGGAAATTGCAGTTTTTCAGAAGGTGATCCTGGTCACCTTCATCTTCCCTCAGGCTTCACCTAGGTTTCCAAAGCATCTGGGAGAACAGGAGTTAGCAGAACAGTCTACGATGCTCGTCTTCAGTCATTATATTGGTCAAGGTATTTAGTGCCATTAATAAAGGAATGAATGATGAATCCTAAAAGTGCTGTAAGCTTGGTGTGCCGCAGATTTCCGGGAAGATCTCCCCATTGCCACTGTGCTGAACAGCGCAGACCCAGACGCGCAGACTGTTTACGGCGGGACGTGATGAAGCGGGGACTGTGAGAAGGGTCTGCTGCATGAAACGCCAAAGCATGTCTAAGCTTAGCACATCACGAGAAGCATATGGTGCACGGTTGGTCATGTGACATGCAGATAAGTTAAGCTTTGTGCGTCTTTCATATACCGCTGGTGTTGCATCGCCTCACATATGTTAGCGCCTGCTCTCCAGCTAAACGTTCTGAGGCACATCACACGTCGAACGTAAACGGCTGAACCAAAACTGTGGAGCGATTATGTGAAATCTGACAGGGAGTTTGATAACGAAGCCTCTCCAGGTCCCTTTCTCTCTCGCTTGCCAAGTTTCCTCTTTTGTGTGAGTCTCTGAGACCTTGACGGTGTGATTGTGCGAGCAGCGTTGTTTGATGAAGCCCGGTGCAGATGTACCTCGTCCATGTTGTTTTCCCCCGTCTCTTGTTTGCTGTAATTGCCGGTTCTGTCACACAGTCATCAAAAAGCCAGACAAAAACCCCAAAACAACAGGAGACAGGTTCAACTTTAGAAACTCGAAGAGTCCTACTTAGAAGGACGGGGAGAATATGGGTCGGCCATGGTCAAATAGGCCAAGTGCAGACGGGGAGGGTATTTTTGGGCCAGATTAAAAATACAGGGGTCTTATCTGTGATTTTAGGACCTTTATTCACAGCTGTGCTCTCTGTGTGAGTGTGCGTGGTCTATGGTGTGCCTTGGCTGCGGGAGCACGCCGGGATTGCCATGTCATAATTCATGACTTAAGGAGCATGAATGTTTTAGGCTTCCATGGTGAATGATTCATCAGAAGCTGCATGCATCTTTCATAGGACAAACAGTAACGTCGCCACTGTACTCCACCGTAGGGCTGACGTTCCGGCTTCCATTCTCTCACCCAACTTTTCAGACTGCAGCTGTGCGGAGGCTGTGCTCGTGTACAAGCACGGAGAAGGAAGACGAGGAGCGTAGAGCTCCACACGTCCATACCTGGATGCTGTTTAACCCCCGAAGTGTCACGGCAGCCGGAGCACTAGCGACACTCAGTGGTGCAACTGTCGGCAACATGAAGCAAACGATCCGAGCGATGCAAAGAAGTTCAGCTCTACTCAGCTTTATGCACGTTAGCCATAATGGCGGGTGATCAGCATCAGCTCTGGTGTCCTGTGGGGAACTGCCCTGAACTTGGTTCCTGCTGGATACTTAGTGTGTTCCATTAAAGTCACAGTCCTAAGATTTTATTTGTAATTTAAAGCAGCAGTATTAGCAGTAGCATTAGCTTTAGTGTTCCTGAGGTGGGGTGGTGACTGGTATAAACGTGCTGGTGTGACCATCCCTGCGAGACCCAACATAGTCATTCCAGAAACCGAGTGGTCTGGTAGGTTCCCCAGGAGTAGTTCTGGCCAGGTCACATGTCTTTACCCATTTACGTTACACACACAGCCTCTAAGAGAGGATCCAAGACCGTTTCCTGAGGTTCCTTGGCATTGCTAATGGTGCTGAATTTAAGAGCTGCTGCAAAAATGGAGGCACCAGAACGACCAACACAGTCTCCTAGTTCACAGGCTGTCAAACCAAAGAGACGCAGAACTGGAAGTGAAGAGAGCCTGAGAGCCAGAACCGACCACGGCAGTGTTCTTGCATAACACCAGCTCGGGTGGCAAGGTGGCATGAGCTCCGTCACCTGAAAGGGTTTAAAGGCGATGCTGAGCCGGCTGAGTTCTTACTGGGCAGGTACGATATTTTGTTTTTATGACTCGCTACCGAACCATCATTGCTGTGGATTCGTATGCACACTTCTAGGACCACCTAAATAGACACCCGACTGTAAGGATGCTCAGCTTCACTCGTCTGCCCTCACACATATATAAACTCGAGTGCCAGTCCAGTTCCTCCACACCAGACTCGCTCCTCCAGGTCTTTATGGAGCTTGCTCTGTGCACTGGTGTGCGGTCATGTTGGAACAGGAAGGAGCCGTCCCCAAACTTGGTGTTCTAGATCAGGAGTAGGAGAGACAGAAATGCTATTCTCTATTTAATTCCTGCAGAATTGAATAAAAAGTGAGTCTACTTGAATGAAAAGGTGGACCCACTGTATTCTGAACAATGCTGAGGCTTCTGAGTCATTTTCCCTTGAACATGTGCTCCATATTTTTGTCTCACGCTGGAAAATGACTGGAAATTTGCTTGGAGGTTAAATAAATGAAGGGTGGTCCGTGACGTGTACACAGTACTGTATGTTTGGAGACATAAGGTAAACGAAGAAGCCACCTGAACTGGTGCGAATGGGAGATTTCCCAGTGATCCACACCAGCCACGGCACGGTCGTTGGTGTTTGTTTGCATCTGTTGGCGGCCATTACTCATTCCACACTACTTCTTTCAGAACAAAAGGTCCAACAGATGGACGGCAGATGTGTAAAGCTGCTCCTTCCTCTTATCTGTCCCTGTGTTCTCTTCATTTGTCAATGATGAACTCCTTCCGTGCATTCTGGCCCGACGTTTGGTGGTTGTTGGGGGTCCGCCTATGTGTTCTCGCGCCCAAAAGTCCAAGCAGCATGCGCTGGTGCCTGCATTATTTACGACTAACTTCAGATCCTGAGCCTGGAAAAGGCCTTTCATGCCCGTCTCCCCCCGTTGATTTGCTACCTCTCCCCAGCCAAATGTATAATCAAATAAGGGGGACGAGGGCCTAATATTTTTGCGCGGGGCCCCCGCCTCTGCGAGCCGCCGTTGCGTCTTGTTGGAGGGCACAAATCTAATTGATTTTTATAAGGCTCACCCCCCCCCTCTTAACACCCCTCCGCTGTTTAGCGTTCCCTTTTTTCCTGCAAATGAAATATAATTTGGGATGAATAATGCATCTTCCCCAAAGGCTTCCAAATATTTAAAAGCGTTGCAAGGAAGAGAAAAAAAGAACACAAAGCGTTCGCCAGACACCGGAAATTGGCACGACATTCGACGCCGCACGCAGAGACGTGTGCCGTATTAAAGGAGTAACGGGAAGCAACCACGGGGGGCATGGCACAAAGGATTGTGGGATTTCATCGCTCACACCTGACTAATGAGCAGCGGAGCGATTATTAGACCTGCTTTGGTGGGTTTGCTCGTTAGTTGGAGACCATTAAGGCCTTCCAGGCCTTCAAAGAGGGTCTAACGGTTTATGGGAAGTCAAAAATACACCTTCATGTGATTTAATGTAAGTATATCATCATATTTATTACATTCACACTCTGTAAATATCATCATAAAAGTTTTAATCGGAAACCAAAGGGAGAAACTCTTAAATCGCCAAACAGAAAACTGTCCAATCAGCAGGTTTTTCTGGGTGGCATGTAGGCAGATACAGCCAATCAAGCTCTTCTATTGGTTAGGACTTCAGGTGCTGCACTGAAGACCTCCATGCACTGTACCTCCATGGACCCCTTCCAGACCATGACAGTCATTGGTCTTATCCAGGTTGAAGAGTCTACAGACAGATGACTGGTCAGGTAGTCTTCTGGAGAAGCTGTGGAGGAGACGGCAGTGGACCTCAGGAGAAGCCTCACCGTCCTGGACAGAACTGGGATGGCTGTGGAGTCCCACAAGTTCCTGGCTACGACGCTGACCAAAAACCTGAAGTGGGACTGCAACATCAGCTCCATCATCAGGAAAGCCCAACAGAGGATGTACTTCCTGCATCAGCTGAGGAAGTTCAACCGGTCCCAGGAGCTGGTGGTACAGTTCTACTATAGCACCTGTCATCACCTCGTCCATCACAGGGTGGGGCAGCTCAGCAACAGGACACTCACAGACTGCAGCGCATCATCAGGTCTGCAGAGAACACCACTGGAGTCAAACTACCCCCTCTGCTGGATCTGCACACTTCCAGAACCAGGAAGATCATCACTGACCCAGCACACCCCGGCCATCTCCTGCTCCAGCATCTTCACTCAGGCTGGAGCTTAACCTAAATGATGACCAGGACAGCCAGGCTACGGAGAAGCTTCTTTTTACCAGACTGGAGCTCCATCCTCTATAATAACCGTCTCTGACTGGAGCTCTGTCCTCTGTACTGAGTGTCTCAGACCGGTGCTCCATCCTCTGACCTGACTGTCTAAGATCGGTGCTCCATCCTCTGTACTGAGTGTCTCCGATTGGAGCTCTGTCCTCTGTACTGAGTGTCTCAGTCCGGTGTCAAAGGGTAGGAGTAAAAGTGGGAAATGGGTTTGGGCCTAAATGTTGTTACTACATTCTTCCACTTCACAATACTAGCACTTACTGTTGACCAGGGCGGAGGTAGCAAGGCACAGGTTTAATGAACTGACTGGTATCTTATGGCAGTGCCATGTTTGGAATTACCGAGCTCTTCAGTATGAGACATTCTTCTGTCTGATGGAGGGTGCATGGCGGTGTCCTTGATTGCATAGACGTGTTAGAGTACATGGGACTCCTAGCAACCACCTGGAGACCTACAAAGACCGTCCCAATCGGATAAGCTGCACTTAAAGGGATCAACTTTGAAAGCATCCTCCTCATTCTACCCTCAAACTAACACAACGTCTACATCATGTGACTGGCTGGTTCTCAGTGTTCACGTGGAGAGTGGTAAGTGTGACTCCCTTCGTTCTTAGCAAAGAGCCACTGAAAGAGCCACAGCTAATCTACTGCTGATACGGTCAGATATAGAGAGGATAACTGTGACACCAGCTAGATCAGGCAAAATTCAATATCAGCATATCAGCAAGCTAAAAAAAACTTTCCTCAAAGAGGATCACATGGTACCATGTCTGAAAACATCAGTGCGCAGCATCCAAGCTTTCGGTAACTGTTTGAAAGACACACAAGGCTTGCCTTATTGCATAACTGCTCAGAGCAATGTGGAATGGTAAGAACTTCCCACGAGGCTCTCGATGAAAAAGGGTCACCATCTCTCCAAAGGTCCGTCTGTGTTTGGGCTTTGTGGCTTTACTCTTGACTAAGTATCACTCTAAACTTGTGTCCTGGCTGTAGACGGAGAATAAGGCTCTTAAACCCGACATGGTTACCACAGATTGTATAGTACTGCTGCCACCATCAGGTGAAAGCAATGGAGGGTCTGATATAACACTGACTCAGAGGCCATGGATCAATCCTAATCAGCCCATGAGCCGCAGACTGTGGGCAGCGGTGACCTGAACATGTTGGGGTTGAGCGTTTAGAGATCTAAGGACTGGCCAATGCTGCTTATCAAATCCTGGTAGCTACGGTTTTATATATTACGTAAACATACAGATCCAGCTCTGAAATGACTTTTATTATTGAGGCATCAAACACGTATAACAACTAACGTTACATTCCTGCCACCAGGTAAGTTTTGGCCCCGGCTGCGAGTGCACTGAGTGAGGGTTGTAAACAGGAAACATTGCAGCTATAACAGCTGCAGCTCTTCCGGGAATTCTTTCCACAAGGTTAGGAATGTGCTGATGCGAATTTCTGACCATTCTTCCAGAAGCAGATTTGTAAGATCAGACACTGATGTTGGACGAGAAGACCTGGCTCTCAGTCTCCGCTCTAATCCATCCCAAAGGTGTTCTATCGGGTGGAGGTCAGGACTCTGTGCAGGCCAGTCCAGTTCCTCCACACCAGACTCGCTCCTCCATGTCTTTATGGAGCTTGCTCTGTGCACTGGTGTGCGGTCATGTTGGAACAGGAAGGGGCCGTCCCCAAACTGTCCCCACAAAGTTGGGATGATGGAATGGTCCAGAGTCTCTTGGTCTGCTGAAGCATTAAGAGTTCCTCTCACTGGAACTAAGGGGCGGAGCCCAACTCCTGAACACCACCCCCACACCATAATCCCCCCTCCACCAAACTTTACACTCGGCACAGTGCAGCCAGACCAGTACCGTCTCCTGGTACTACCAAACCCAGACTCGTCCACCAGATTACCTGACGGAGAAGCAAGATTGGTCACTCCAGAGAACACGCCTCCACTGCTCTAGAGTCCAGGGGCGGAGCTTTACACCACTGCGTTCCACGCTCTGCACTGCGCTTGGTGATGTAAGGCTGGGATGCAGCTGCTCGCCATGGAAACCCATTCCATGAAGCTCTACACACTGTTCCTGAGCTGATCTGAAGGACACATGAAGGTTGGAGGTCTGTAGTGATGGACTCTGTAGAAAGTTGGTGACCTCTGTGATCTATGACCCTCAGCATCCGCTGACTCCGCCCTGTCATTGTACGTGGTGTACCACTTCGTGGCTGAGCTGCTGACGTTCCCGATCACTCCCACTGTGTTCTAATCCCACTGACAGTGGACTGTGGAATATTTAGTAGGAGGGAATTTCACCACTGGACTTGTAGCACAGGTGGATCCTATCACGGTACCACGCTGGAGTTCACTGAGCTCCTGAGAGCGACCCGTTCTCTCACTGGTGTCTGTAGGAGCAGTCTGCATGACTAGGTGTTCGGTTTATACACCTGTGGCCATGGAAGTGACTGGAACACCTGAATGTAATTAGTTGAATGGGGGAGCGAATACTTTTGTATTGTTTTGGTACTGTCTTGGATTTTCTTACTTTCGACTTTTCCATTATAAGATCGATAGGATTAGCAGCCTGGAGTTCCTTATCCCTTCTTATTCTTATTCGTTGAACGGACAGATGAAAACCGTCTGTGGCGATTGTTCAGCGGTAACTCTGGACGTCCTGCTAAAAGGATTCTTCTACAAATGGTGCCAGTGTTCAAGCGTAATGCGTGTGTCTGTATGGAGCGATATTTCTTCCTACGATCATCTTTCCTTTGTGTTTCTTAAATAAAATAGGAATATCTGATTAGGATTCAGTGGACTTTTATCCAAACAGAATAGCTCATCATCTAGTGCAGCACAGCCAATCAGGCTATTGAGCAGCATTGATGAACTGCACACACCCACATCCATTCACACCCTGCCAGAAACCGGCAGGCCAGAAGAATCCCTGATTGGCCGTCAAATTAGACGCACGTGCTAATGATTGATTCTCTTGGAATCCCCTTTGACGCCAGTCTGGAATTCTGCACGCTTCACATTCCGCCTGAGCAGCATTTCATTCTCCTGTTTAGAGTATCGGATGATTCCTGATACAGAGACCATTGAGACTATTCCGAGATGAGATGCTGCTGAAGACATGAAGCTGTTCAGCTGTGATTGGTTCCTTCCCTTAGATTTCATGGTTTTGGTGGTGAGAAGCTGGACCTCTAGCTGGATGCCTAAACGTGTGAACTGGTGAAAAGCTTATAGGGTGGACCAGCACAGCCATTCATTCATTCATTTTCTGAGACACTTATCCTTTTGGGTTACAGGGGTTCTGGAGCACTCATTGGCCCAGTCCATTGCAGAGCACAGTGCACGTTGTCACGTTGACAAGTTTGATGGTTCAGCTGGTGATTGACTAGCTCGACCGTAGTGGTTAATTAATACTACCAAGCATCACCAAACGGTTGGACTTTGTTCACGTTGAGTTGATCAGTTGACTATTCATTGAGCTTGGTAATGCTGGTTGACCAGTTCGCTCATGCTGGTAATCAAACCTGGGCATGCTGGCCGAACCAGCTTGTGAAGGTTTGCCACGTGGAGTGGCTTGTTCATGCTAGTCAACAAGCTTGGTCAATCTGCTCCACCCGCTTGTTCGGGTGGTTGGTATTGAGCGTGGGCATGCTGGTTCAGTAGTTTCCTTGAGGTTGCTATGCTTTATATGAGACTGCCTCTGCTACTCAGCCACCATGGCTATACTGGCTCATGTTAGTCATACAGGTCACGCCTGCTGAAGTTCATCATGCTGGTTGGTTGGACTACTAGCTCATGCTAGTCAGCAAACTCAGTCGCGCTGATTGGACCAGCTTGATTAGGTTTTCAAGACCAGGTTCCTACCAGTTGGTCAGACTGGTTAACCGGTTTGCTCATGCTAGTGAAAAGTCTGGTGATGCTGGTTAATCTTTTTGGGGAAGTTCCTGGTCTGCCTGTCATGCTGGTTGACCAGTTTGGTCTAGTAGACCAGTTAGCTAATGCTAGTCAATGCACCTGGTCCTGCTGATTAACCACCTGGGTTAAGTTGGCTATGCTGGTTGGCTCTTGGCTGAATATGTTTGGTTGATGTACCACTCTCAATCTAGCACTGACACTGACGTAATAATGCCTTCCCTCTCCCTCTCTCTCTCTCTCTCTCTCTCTCTTTCTCACTCTCTCTCTCTCTCTCTCGTACACACACACACACACACACACACAGCACTGGCTGTTGCACAGATAAACAGACAGACGCATTTTCCTCGCTGAAGCTCTCCCTCTGTAACTCTATAACTATGTCTCTCTCTCTTGTTTCTCTCTCTCTCTCTCTCTCTCTCTCTCTCTCTCTGTGTATAATCATCCTTAACTGAATGCTACTCCATACCCTAAACTCCTGGAGCGGGTGTCAGTACTCAGAGTCCCTTAGGGAGATTGAAGGCCTCCAACACAACACCCACGATGTGCTTCTATTCTTAAGGTTCCAAATCCCCTCACTTATAGTATGAAGGCTTTGAGGGCCAGCCTGTGTTTGATGCTACTTCTGACCGGTCTTTATACTAATATAATATACTCCAATCGAGCAGCATTAGAGTCAGAGAGTATTCCATTACCAGCAGGATTTCAGACATGGCACTGAGCGCAATGAAGACTGAAGCATGTGAGATGCTAATGTACCTAAAGGCCATTCTGACTGGCATGTAAATAACTGAAGGGTGGTCTCTGACTTTCGCTCAGGACTTCATATGTTGAGTATATGTGACACAGCGGACACGTGTGGGTGACTGATTCTAATGTGCTACAACATGAGCATGTGCGGCTAACTGGTGTTTCAGAGATGATGATTAATACAGTGATTAGGCCTAATGTTATCAGCGTTAGCGGCTAGTCATCATTAGCGCAGCCTCTGGGCCACGTGTCCACGCTGGAGGTCGAGACTACCGATGTGTCCTCACACCATCTTGGCCCAGCACTGATGCAATTACTGAGGGTGTAATCGTACACGCATTAATCACACTCACGCTTAGTCATACACAGAGTCATCACACGGCTGTTAGCCGAACACACGGACGGACCGTGTGCCTGTTTGTACATGCGCATGTATGTGCACAGATGTACAGTACCGGGAAAAGTCTTTCATCCATTACTTATATGTATGAGTAGAGTTATTGTTGTTTCCTGCTGTAACATGCATGGCTAAACTGAAGCTCCGCCTACAGACTTCACCTCTATGGACCTGAAAACACAGGACAGCGTTTTTTAGAATAACCTTTTTTTTTTTTTGTTAATTTACAGTTTACAGCTCCGTCCGGCACCAAACTTCGCTTGAATCTGAATTCTGCATATGGTCTGAATTCTTTAGGATAATGACATCATGCTGCAATCATGTTGTGCCCAGCTAACTGTCTGTGTATTCGTCTGCTGAGGAGCTACTGCCCAAACTCTGGGGTCTGCTGAGGAGCTGCTGCCCATCCTGTGCCCTCTGATGCTGCTGCTTCATCGGCTGGGTGTCACTGTCTGCCTGCCGACCAGCTGACCTACTATGAAGCTTCACCCTGTCTTGTGCTGTGAGGTGCTTCACCCGCATTAAATTTAATTAGGGTTGGGGTTCTGGGTTTGTGTTGGACCAGAATTCCTCAGTTCTGTTTGATTCTCTACACTACTGGAACCATGTCTCCCAAACTCCAGATCAGATATTGTATTAGATCTGTTGATTTAGAAAATCACTAATGACCTCCAGAAGCCTGTTTTTAGAACCATGCTCGCTGTGCGTTTCACCCCAGCCACCGCTCGCCAGTCTCTCTGTAGGTCACTCGAGGTCATCTTACGGTGGGTAAGGGACATGGGAATGAGGTGGCGCTCATCACGGTCAGTAGAGAGTGGGTTTGGCCCTCTGCCAGTCTGTAGCTGTGTTGTTCTGTGTGTTTGCTGCTGGACCTTGTTCTTATGAACCAGACGCTCACTGTATCTGCCAGTAAAGCTAGAACCCAACCTTCGGTTCCTCACTGAGAGCCTGTGCTGGTCTGTAGGTGTATTTTGAGTACTGAGTGTTTGGGTAGTGCTCGCGCTGCTTCCACCATCCCGCTGGTTCTATAAGGAGAGAACAGTGAGGACAGCAGCAGTGGGTTTATCCTGCTGCTCGTTAGGATGGGATCAGGGTCAGGTGATCAGATAATCAGCATCTCGTTAAGTAGAACGAGGTGTGTCTGTGAAGGAGTTCTCTACAGATCGGCTGCTGTACATGTGGAGATGCTGATTTATATTGTATATATATATATATATATATATATATATAATAAAAGTGATTTATGGTTCTCTTCCTGTTCATATTGTTCATGTTTGTGATGTTCTACCATATTTTAATGCTGTGGAGGAAGAAGCTGAAACTATTCAAGTGCTTTAAAGGCAATAATTTCAGATATTGGGGCGGGAATTTAATGAAAGTGTTACTGTGGCGTATTTGGTGGTCTGTATTTGTGGTACAGGGAGACATTATTGAGCGAGTCACACAGTGGAATGCCAGCTGAGACCCTCTCTCCTTGAATCCCTCGCTCTATCCCTTCTCCTCCTCTCTCTCTCTTTCGTGTGCTCTGTAGTTACCCGGCTTGCATCTCCTTCCTATCACATTCCCATTGTTTCCATGTTGCTTTTCCTGGAGCTGCGTGTCCTATTTTAGCTCCACATTTCCACTTCTATTGCTCTAACGCCAGCGTGAGGGCGAAATCCTGCCACTGGTGATGTGTTGTAGATCGTGTTAGGAATTAAGTGAAGTCAAATTTATTTAAATGCACTTTTCATAACAGATGTTCTCACAAAGCAGCTTCACACAGAACCCGGGTTCAAGCCCCCAGTGAGCGAGCCAGAGGCGACAGTGGCAAGGAGAAACTCCCTCAGAGCAAGAGGAGGAAGAACCCTCGAGAGGAACCATGACTCAAAAGGGGAACCCATCCTCTTCAGGTCACACACAGGAAGCACAAGACAAGGAAAAGCCATGGTACGCAAAATGGTCAGCAGGCAGGCAATGGTACCCAGTCAAGGCGGGTGAAGCAGCGACACCAGACCGCACAGGATATGCAGTAGCTCCACATCAGAGAGCACAGGATGGGCAGTAGCTCCGCATCAGAGAGCACAGGATGGGCAGTAGCTCCGCATCAGAGAGCACAGGATGGGCAGTAGCTCCGCATCAGAGAGCACAGGATGGGCAGTAGCTCCACATCAGTAACTCCATATCAAAGAGCACAGGATGGGCAGTAGCTCCACATCAGTAACTCCATATCAAAGAGCACAGGATGGGCAGTAGCTCCGCATCAGTAACTAAACATCAGAGAGCACAGGATGGGCAGCAGCTCCACATCAGTAACTCCACATCAGAGAGCACAGGATGGGCAGTAGCTCCGCATCAATGAGGACGTCACTGTTCACCCCTCGACATCCCGGGCTCACTACCACCATGGCCTGTTGTTCAGTACCTCTATGTCAACCAGCTACCTCATCAGAGAGCACAGGATGGGCAGTAGCTCCTCGTCAGACTGACTCCTGGACACATTGTATTCAAGACCAGAGCAAGGTGTTGTAGTAGTTTGACTATATCCCCTGCAGATATAGTTCCCTCTCACTGGGGCTGGTTGACATAGAGGTACTGAACAACAGGCCATGGTGGTAGTGAGCCCGGGATGTCGAGGGGTGAACAGTGACGTCCTGGCTTGTAACTTTTGTTTCCTTTGTTCTCGAGTCTGTTTTGTTTGGTAACTGTTCCCAGGCTGGACTCGAACTGATCTGCATGCAGCCATGAGCCTTTTAAAGTCATCAGTGATGGTTAATGGCGCGCTTTACCATCGATCACAATGTCGTTTATTTTGAGAAGCTAAACTTATTATCAGAATCTAGTAGGGCAGGTTACAGATAGCTGGTGCTTTGACACTCTCTCCCTCTCTCTCTCTCTCTTGCTCTCTGTAGTGCAGTAAGACAGCTGCAGCTCATTAGGTTGGCAGTTATGGATGGCACGGCTGCCTGCCAGGCTCGTGGGCTCCAGAGGAGGGACAGCTCCACCCCTGGGACATGAAGCCCCTCACACCTGGACTACTCTGCTGATTGTGTGTGTATGTGTGAGAACATGTGTGAAAATGTAAATATAGCGCACGCGTGTAAATCCAGTTTCAGTAGTACGGTACTTGTTTACCTGTTTACTCTCAGCGTCTGCTTTCATGTATTAATTGCTCTCAGAATATACGATTTGAAAACAACAGTGTTTTCCTGCCGGCTTCAATCAACTCTCTTACTCACGGCCCGCTGTCAACCGAGCGGTGACACTGACCACCCAACCCTGGACAGCAGTGGTCCTGTGGTCAGACGCTGACTAACGATGAATGGGATGGAGAGGGGCTGATTAACCGAGCAGCAACAGATGGACCTCGGTCTGTAACCGTAAGGTAGGCGGAGCTCCCACAGTGGTCCGGTACCATGTAAGACTTCCTAGTAGAGTCTGTCTCTCTCTTCGTGTCTCTCCGTGAGACCCCTGCCGCAGGTTCGGATTGATGCCCTTGCTCTGTCGTTCCTGCCCTCCCACCTCTCGCTCTCATTCTGTTGTGCTCCATTGAGGTCCCGCTCCTTCCTGTGATGGAGGTGTGCCATGCTGTGCTGCGCGGCCCGCTCATGCCCCGCTCGTGCCCCGCCAGCATGCTGACTGCTACATTTACAATGTGAAAATTGTGCTAAATGTGCATATCTTAATTGCATTATTCAAAATAATTAGCCAATATATTTTTGCATAATGACAAGGTAAGCAAATAGCGCCTCTCTGCACGGTGGGCCTCGGCTGGGTACGCTGGTGTAATTAATAGACTCCCCGAATTCCTAATTATCTGCTCCGTGTTTTAGAAATGTGGAGCCACTGGTGAGATGGTGATGATCTTTTGGAGAGTCAGAAGAGTGAGAGTCCTTGTACTTCCACTCACTGGCCACTTTATTAGAAACACCTACCTTGTACTTCCACTATCTGGCCACTTTATTAGAAACACCTACCTTGTATTTCCACTATCTGGCCACTTTATCAGAAACACCCACCTTGGGCTTCCACTCACTGGCCACTTTATCAGAAACACCCACCTTGGGCTTCCAGTCACTGGCCACTTTATCAGAAACACCTACCTTGTACTTCCACTATCTGGCCACTTTATCAGAAACACCCACCTTGTGCTTCCACTATCTGGCCACTTTATCAGAAACACCTACCTTGTATTTCCACTATCTGGCCACTTTATCAGAAACACCTACCTTGTATTTCCACTATCTGGCCACTTTATCAGAAACACCTACCTTGTATTTCCACTATCTGGCCATTTTATCAGAAACACCCACCTTGGGCTTCCAGTCACTGGCCACTTTATCAGAAACACGTACCTTGTGCTTCCACTAACTGGCCACTTTATTAGAAACACCTACCTAGTGCTTCCACTAACTGGCCACTTTATCAGAAACACCTACCTTGTACTTATACTAACTGGCCATTTTATTAGAAACACCTCCCTTGTATTTCCACTAACTGGCCATTTTATTAGAAACACCATCCTTGTGCTTCTACTAAGTGGCCACTTTATCAGAAACACCTACCTTGTGGTGAGGCTGTTTTGGTTCTGGGAGATGGTGAGGAGTCTATCGGGCTCTGCTGCTCTCTATACCGATGTGTTGAGCAGATAGAGCTGGAGGGCAAAGCGTTTCCCGAGCAGCCTGTCCGCGACTGCACCTTAAGCGGCGCACAATATATGACTCACAATTACATCAATTAATCTTGGGCCGGGATAATGAATATTTTCTTTATTTGTGGAAAGTACCCAACACTTATCTTCCTCCCGAAGACGAACTGGTCTCTCCTGCGTAATGCATTATTTAAGCTCGCCTCTACCTCACGTTTTTAAAGGAGTCTGGGTTTCCTGGTAAAGCATAATCACGGTAATTAATAGACGGGGTCCTCTATCGGTAGCTATCAGCAACCGCCCATTCATCAGCAAAACACTAATGAACATTCGGGCTGGAGTTTTTTCTCCCCCTCGCTCTCTTGCTCTCTCGTTCTCTCTCTCTCAGTCCTGTGTAATTACAGCTGGGCTCTGCCCCCCTGCACGTGATCTGTCTGCACCCAGAGAGGTCAGATCTGCGAGGGGAAGCTCTCTGTGGCCTCAGGACCAGAACACATTTAGGCTTTCACTGGTGCTCGTTTGATCCAGTTCCTGGAAAGTCTAAAATATACGTTACCAAAATGAAACGTGGCTCAAGTGAATTCTCGTTTCTGCCTACGACAGGAGCCCACTGTCCACTGCCCACGACCTTATCCCATCAGTAACAGACCTACAAGGGCACCTGCAAACCTGATAGGCAAACAGATCAACCAGCCGTTCACTGTGTACTGACTATGCACCTTATAGAAGCCTATACCTTGTGGCTGCCCCCTGATGGTGCACAATGAGGGACCCCAGGGGAGTGTTAGAGGTACGCTGCTGGAATGAAGCAGGAAAATTAGTTAGCGTGCTAATGCTAGTCTGGAACATTGATGTGTACCGGGCTCAGTGTGGCCACTGAGTGTGGTTGGTGTGGTGCAATGGATAACACCACTCCTGGATGACTACGCTGTGCTACACCAAGTGTACAGTACCAGGTTCTGACCTACAGTGTAGTATACTAATACAGTCACATGACCAGTGACCTCACATTTACCTCAGAGCTGTTATTACTGTATCCACTGTTTAGAGCTAGCTGCTGCTAACGCTGCTCAGTTCACCTGAGATACGGTTAGCCTAGCTGTTAGCTCCCCTCGGCTAGTTCACTCTAAAACTGATCCTCTAAAGCGAGTTCATCTTTTATTAATCTTCAGACCTGTATATTTAACTTTCTGAGGCTCATTCTGATTAACACCACCCACTACAACCACTACACCCACAGTTATACTCGGAGTGGGCTGCGGTTAGCTCCCCAGTGTTACCCGCCGCCATGTTCTCTGGCTGAAGCAGGCTGAAGATAGCTCCACCTGTACACTAGAACCTCTGACTGGAGTAGAACACCATCCGGGTATCTCCAGTACACCATGAAGATAGCTCCACCTGTACGCTAGAACCTCTGACTGGAGTAGAACACCATCCGGGTATCTCCAGTACACCATGAAGATAGCTCCACCTGTACACTAGAACTTATGACTGGAGTAGAACACCATCCGAGTATCTCCATTACACCATGAAGATAGCTCCACCTGTACACTAGAACCTCTGACTGGGGTAGAACACCATCCAGCTGCCCTGCACTGTTCCTACAACACTGCTCACATTCCATCCACCACCGCTTCGCTTTCACCCAGGGATTTTTAAATGACGAGCGGCATAAAATAAGCACATTCTGCCCAACCAACAAACCACGACCTTGTGTTTTAACATGATGCCCAGCATTGGCACAGTCCGCCTGGCATCCAAGACTCGGTGACCACATTTGAGAGGATAGCAGCCATCTTGCTGAATTGCTGCATTCAGCCGCACAATAGATCACCATTTAGCGAGTCATCCATTCGGGCAGCTTCTCCGTGTTTAAGGTGGACCGCTCCGTCCGCCTTTCGCCTTCGAAGCTCCGCAGCCTCAGAGCCACCTTAATGCCGCTCCATCGCTGCCAGCGAGGCGAGCTTTGTTCAAACTGACAGGAATTGGCAGGCAGCCATTTTGTTCGCGAATTTACATAAACGCCAAATGGTGCCTGTTTCCTGCAGGTCCTTCCAGCGCTTTCTGCGATCGGTTCTTCTTCTGCTTTGGGCTTCATTAGGAGCCGGCGCGTCGCGTATCCCATAGAATGCATGGTGAACTCGCACGATCCGCAGTGCGTCCTGCCATACTGTAATTTAGCTGATTGCTAATTTACGCAATGACCCCATATAGGAGTAAAAAGGCAAACGCAATCGCTTCGCTTCCAGGAGACTCTGAGAGTCATCCCCTCCTTTTCTCTCCCCACTCCATCGCTGCGGGCGAAACACGTGTGACGCCAAAACATATTTCACCGAGAGAAGGAGAACAGGCGTCTTGTTTAGGCGGTGGCCTCTGTTAAAAGTCGTCTCGTTATTTTTGAAGCAACATCAGGTGCACAAATATTTAAACAGGCATCTGTGAGACGAGGAGAGATCATGCAAATATGAAAGGGGCTGAAGGAGTGGAGGATTCTGGGAGGGGGGGATTTAGGGAGGAGAGGAGGGTGACATCCCTGGCATGCCGGCCTGATCAATTAGTCTAATCATGCTGTTGACAGTGCTGAGACCGTATTAATATTCAATTAATGGTCTGAATCTCTCCTAAAGCTTCCAGAGCCTTCTGGAGCCGGCGTGGCGCACCTTGGCATGCCACGCCACCGCGCTGAAAGCCCATTGGCTGACAGGAATTCCATTGCCATGGAAATACCAATCGCTGTTGGCAGCAACACCACGGATGCTAAATAGTCATCCCTCAGGCTGCAGCAGAGGTGCTTCTGTCTTTTACTGACAATGAGCAGAAACAGAGAATCGAGCTCATACCGAAACCCAAAGAGCCGAAACGGTCAGAGTTCGGATTATTAGAGATCGACAGGACCTGACACCGTTACGTCTACACTGCTCATGAACTTTAATGGACACCACTATGGTACCCATGGTCGATCCAGCTTCCGGGAAGTAGGACCTTGATGTTTCAGGGTCCAGTCACAGTGGCCACTGAGTAGGAATACAAGGTACGTGTTTCTAATAAAGTGGCCAGTTAGTGTAAGTAGAAGGTAGGTGTTTCTAATAAAGTGGCCAGTTAGTGGAAGTAGAAGGTGGGTGTTTTCTAATAAAGTGGCCAGTTAGTGTAAGTAGAAGGTGGGTGTTTCTGTTAAAGTGGCCACTTAGTGTAAGTAGAAGGTGGGGTGTTTTCTAATAAAGTGGCCAGTTAGTGGAAGTAGAAGGTGGGTGTTTCTAATAAAGTGGCCAGTTAGTTAGTGTAAGTAGAAGGTGGGTGTTTCTAATAAAGTGGCCAGTGAGTGGAAGTAGAAGGTGGGTGTTTCTAATAAAGTGGCCAGTTAGTGTAAGTAGAAGGTGGGTGTTTCTAATAAAGTGGCCAGTGAGTGGAAGTAGAAGGTGGGTGTTTCTAATAAAGTGGCCAGTTAGTGTAAGTAGAAGGTGGGTGTTTCTAATAAAGTGGCCAGTGAGTGGAAGTAGAAGGTGGGTGTTTCTAATAAAGTGGCCAGTAGTGGAAGTAGAAGGTAGGTGTTTCTAATAAAGTGGCCAGTAGGTCTTTGTTATGTCCAGTGAGCATGTCAGATAGAATGCCGTTTGAGAACGTCTCTTACAGAAGAAGAAGCTCTCCAAAGGCTCCTTCCTTCCTACAGCATTCCTCTCCTCCCGATTGGCTCCACACCCAGGAGCAGATGGAGGAAGCCAGAGAAGTTTCCGGGTGCTTCGAGAGCTGGAACGCCAGGAGCTGGTATTCCGCTGCCATGGTTTTCCAGGTCAGAGACGGCGGAGAGCTGTTGTTCTGCATGAGTACGGAGACACGGCGGGGTTAATTACCTTAACTTTATTAACACGCAGATTTCCAGCTTCTGGTTAGCTTTGGGAACGACTCCGGCGCTCTCTTCGCTCACGTGTCCAGCGTCAACCCCAACACTCCGCAGCACTGTAGTGAACCATGAAGCAACGGCATTTGCCTCGAGGGGGAAATTCATAAATGAAAAATATGGTAAAAAAGTCAAGAGTGAAGAGTGCACCATATGGAGAGGTCCATCTCTCTCTCTCTTTCTCTCTCTCTCTCTCTCTCTCTGTTTATCTATCTATGCATCTATCTCGCTGAAATATGTACCCAGTTGACAGGCCGTATGGCAGACCCTCTAGGGTCTCCTGGTCTATCCAAGTCTTTGCCACACATCCATCTATCTCTCTCTCCATCGGACCCTGCGTAGACCATGCACCAACAGCGTCAGCAGACAGAACACTTCCATGCTGTGTCTACTGTACTGTAAGACTCTGACGCTCTCAGGGGTGGCAAATTAGGGCGGCCCCTGGCCCTGATTGGGAGATCCCTCTAACCCTAACCCTAGACGTTAATAACAGTAGGCGAACGACGAGTCGAGCATCACTGTGGCAAAGAACCAGTCTCAATGAAAAAATCACACGCTACTGTATTACACAGACTGGTCACCTGATCTCTGCTCCACAGCAAGCACATATACACAGCACATGGCCATGATCTGATAAGAGTTTACTGATCCCGAGGGGAACTTACAGACCAGTGAGGCACAGAGAGGCTACAGAAATCATACAAGCAAAAACAAGATAAAAAGAATAAATAAACATAAAATAAATAAATACATAAAATGAATATGGAGCACGTGGCTGTACAAAACTACAAGCCATAGCAGGACGTAACACAGATAGTGCAGTATGTGGGTGTATGGAACGAGGTGGTTACTTAATACTTACAGAGTACTACAGAGTGCATGGTAGAGGAGTTTCGCAGTGTGGATGGAGGAGCAGGTGATGGAGCACGGGTGAATGGATTAGATCCCTAAAGCCCCATTGTGCCAACTCCGCCAATCCGTAAACAACGTGGTCCCGTGTTAGGCCCCACAACAACACGAAAGTGTGGACACAGGACCGACGCGACGTAAACCCGAGGTGCTCCTGTTTTACCTCGTTCTATACCCCAGCGATGACGAGGGGAGGATGGTTTAAATGGCGGAGTTCCCATGTGGAGTTACTGTTACGTGGTTTTGTGGAACAGTAAGTGAGCGAACGGAGCGGCTATACATAAACCTGAAAACCCCTGGACCATACCTACCAGTACCTTATAACAGAGAGTTGGATGGGTTCTAGTGAAGATGATAGCGAGCTGGAGGAGTCCGTTCCATCGCGAGTGGCTGTTTATGGGAATGGTTCCGCTTGTCGTTGGATCGTTATGTAAGATTATGTCACCTCTGCTGTCTTGTTTATTAAACTAGACCGGGTTGGATGTCCCCAGGCTGAAAACAGTCAGCTAGAGATCCATGCTGGTTTAGGCTGGTCAGGGTGCTGGATGTTCCCAGCACAAAAAATGCTTCTACACAACGGCAAGCATCTGTGATGGTGCCTCAGAGCATCGAGTCCCATAATTGTTTAGCAACCAGGGCAGCACAGTGGCACATGTGGTCGCTCACCCCACAGGACAAATATAGCCTGGGTTCAGTTCCCCTGCTGGGTAGTCGTATCTGTGCTAATGCTCTAAGGCTAATGCTAAAGCTAATGCTTGGAAATAGGGTAATGTTAGAGTCCGGGTGCACAGGTCAGCCTCACTCACCTGGTAACAACTATTCCTTAAAAAGTATGTTTAGAGAACATTTCTAAGGACCATCTTTTTTATAACCTACTCCCAGCTATCATAGTTAGCTCATAGAACTTGACCTACTTCAAACAGTTCAGCCATGCTAAAGTGCAATGCGTGCTCCCAACATGCTCAACCTGTACACCTGTAATAATCTATATCACCAACTCTGAGATAACTAGGTTCAATCCCACCTTGTGCTTATTTCTCTAATACACATGCTAATCGTTAGCTGTCGTCGTATTATAGCTACTTATTAGGCTAGCTTGGCAACTCTGGGTAAATCTCTAAGTCTAATGACTGTATCACTCATAGCGTACAATACCGAGGGACTGGTCCACAGCTTTTGCATTCAGGGGGGCATAATGCTGTACACAGGATGAGTTGCAGGTTTCACCATGATGTCTGTTATAGGTGTAGTCAACACAATGCTGATATTTCCTCTGGTAACATGGAGGACTTGGAATGGGTGTGATCTCCCAACCTAGCCTGGGCGCTTCCAAGGCTCACAGCAGCGCTGAAGCGTTTTCTAGCCAGCCCTGAACCTCCTAACGCATACCCTTTCACGCGGTTCACTGCGGCTCGAGAGTGTGCCATAACGTCTATATGAATTCATCCAAGGCCACATTCACCAACGTCCTCAACACATCACTGGGCAATTTCCTGAATGCAGCTATAGACGATAACTTTATGACGGTGCAAAAACACGAAAATGAAAGTGTGAATGGAATTTCTCGAGCCCGATTTTAGCGATTTGATAAGTTTCATATATAATATAATTAATCATATATACTATTTGTTAAACAGCTAGTATGTGTGTTGTGTGTTGGGTGTGCGTGTGTGTGTGTGTGTGTGTGTGTGTGTGTGGTGTGTGGTGTGCATTAGAAACTACACAGTTCTGGTTTCTTTAAAGGTTCTTTGCTTTAGTAAGACTTTTTGACAGTGATTTTAATAATGAATATAGGACCACATGTGCATTAATGCACGCCTAATCCTTGCATGGTGGAATGGTTTCTTCAGTTTTGAAGGAGAATGTGTTGTTTCTGTATATATAGAACATTTCTGAACATAGAACAAGGTGTCTATATAGCACCAGAAAATGGTTCTGTGCCATTGTCAAAGCTCGTATGCTGTACTAGAACAATACCATATATTTCCAGTTCATCAGTTTTAAAGAACATTTCACCCTGCGAGAGAACAGCAACACCCATGAAATGGTGAGACTAAATGGCTCTGATGAAGAATAGAAACGACGTTCCGCCCTGGAAGTGCTCTCTTAAAGTCCTCCACTTACATCCTACTGATGAGCTCTGACACACCGTCCTCCTCCTCCTCCATCTTCCGTTTGAGAAGTCTAGATAAATATTCCCGTTGTCCTATACCACTCAGTCGTTTTACAGCGTATGCTACAGTTGTGTGACGGTAAAGTGTTCTTCCAGAGGTATCCCGAAAGCAAAAGCAGCTGGACCAGCTGGGTGAACCAAACTGCTATACAGCGCCACCTTGAGGCACACGAGTCAGTGCTGGCATCTCTAGTTAGACAGACCGCCTACCGATTGTGGGTGAAGCGGCTTAAACCGTGGGAGTATAATGTCCCTAAACTGGCTTACTGTCAGGTGACTCCCCCCCCCTTTCAGGTGGAAGTCCTTAGGGGCTAAATTGAGAGAGTCCCCGGGGGGTCCCCTGTTTTTACACACATATCATTCATGCCTCTGGATTATAGCAGCTCATCCAGAGCAGACCTCCTTAAACCGTATGAAGGAATGGGGGATATCTAGGAAGCCTGGGTCAGTACAATGACGAGAACTAAAACGTCAATGTGGGCAAATATGGGCAGTGCCCCGGCAAAGGCATGTGCCAGTTATGCCCAGCGCTGCAAGGTGGTTCCCTGTACACTCGTCAGTAGTGAGGCCTACTCACTCACCGTCCCCACCAGACTCCAGCAGGTTTTGAATCCCATGCAGTACTGTTTGTTTGGGTCCCCTTCTGATTGTGTGTGAGTGAGTGTGTGTGTATGGTAGACAGGTCCCAGGGAGGGTGAGGTGTGTTTGCAGCTGCAGACAAGATAGTCGGGACGGCTGGCATCTGACCCTGGCCTAACAGCTGTAAAGTGGGGGCCTTTACGCACAATGCTGGGATTTCCCTCTCTCTCCTCTCTCCTCCCTCATCTCTAAAGCCCTCTCTCTCTCTCTCTCTCAGGTGGTGAAGGGTGGCCTGCTGTACTTGTGTTCTGGATCGTCGCCAGATGATGTAGGTGGCAGCAGGCTCGTAGACCTTCTGAGAGAGGCCTGGCAAATGGCTAAGAACTTTGTGTCCCTCCCATGTTTGTGTGTGTGTGTGTGAGAGAAAGAGAGAAAGCCGAGAGAGAGGAGAGGGTCGAGAGAGAGAGAGAGACTCGAAGGTAAGATTAGGTTTATTAGACTTCACATGCATATACATTAATAAAATACAACCGCAATGCATATGTGGATATTATATCGGCACCAAGACCTTTATACTAAGGCTTACACAGATTGGTTAGGGTGCACACTTTCAGAACCGCCCCCGAAAAGAGGATAGAGGGTCAGGTAGGCCGGGCTCTTAGGCAAGAAAAAAAGCGCTCTAGAACAGAATTCAAATGCCGCTCATCTACAAACCGGATTCCCAAAAAAGTTTGTGAACACTCGAAACACCAATTGTGAATAAAAACTGAATGCAGTGATGTGGAGGGTGCCAACATCTAATATTTTTATTCAGAATAAGAACACAAATCACAGATCAAAAGAAGTTTAAAACTCGGGAGAATGTAATCATTCTTATGGGAAAAATCTGGTTTCAAGAATTTCCTGGCGTCAACAAATCCCAAAAAAGTTGGACAAAAGAGCCCAATTTTTGACCACTGGTGTGGCATCCCCCTCTCTTCTTACAACCTACAACAGAGCGTCTGGGGAAAGAAGGAGACCAGTCTTCTCCAGTTTAGAGATAGGACTGCTCTCACCACTCAACAAATGTCTAATACAGGCCTCATAAACTGTTCAGTAGAGTCGTCTTGGGGCCTTGCTTTGTACGCACCCTTCCTCTTTATGATGCTCCAAATGTTTCTCTATAGGTGAAGGATCTGGACTGCAGGCTGGCACATTTCAGGTACCCGGATCATTCTCCTACGTAGCCATGATGGTTGGGATTGCCGTGCAGAATTTGGTCTGGCATTATCTGGTTGAAAAATGCAGGGGTCATTCCCTGAAAGATATGAAGTCTAGATGGGAGCTCATGTTTGTTCTAGGAACCTGAACATGGTTTCTCGTGCATTAATGGTGCCTTCCAGGACATGCAAGCTGCCCATGCCACAACAAGCACTCATGCAGCCCCATACGCATCAGGTGAGTGCAGGCTTGCTGAACGGACGTTATACAGCTTGGGTTATCCTTGTCCTCTCCGGCCTCCGGATGACCTTGGCGTCCCAGTGTTCCATAAAGAAACTTCAGATCGTGTACTCATCATCTAACCCAGAACAGTCTTCCATTGTGGCCACACTCCATTTTAAAAGACCCCTGGCCCAGTGCAAACGTCCTGAGCTTGGTGGAGCTTGCTTAGAAATGGCTTCCTTGTTGGACTGTAGAGTTTCAGCTGCAGCGGGCGGATGGCACGGTGGACTGTGTTCACTGACGATGCCTTTCTGGAAGCATTCCTGAGCCCATTCTGTTTGATTTCCTGGACAGTGGCATTCCTGTTTGAGTGTGCAGTGACGTTTAAGGGCCCGGAGATCACGAGCATCCAGTAGAGTTTTAGGGCCTTGACCCTTACGCACAGCGATTGTTCCAGATGCTCTGAATCTTTTGATGATGTTATGAACGGTTGATGATGAGAACTTAAAAGTCTTTGCTATTTGACGCTGGGTAACACCATTCTGGTATTGCTGCACTATCTTTCTGTGCAACAATGGTGGAATTGGTGATCCTCTTACCATCTTGGCTTTAGAGAGACACTGACACTCTGAGAAGCTCTTTTTATACCCGATCATGTTGTCAATTGACCTAATTAGTGTTAATTGGTCTTCCAGCTGTTCGTTATATGCTCAATTTCCTTTTTCCATCCACTTATTGCTACTTGTCCCAACTTTTTTGGGATTTGTTGACGCCATGAAATTTTGAAACAACATATTTTTCCCTTAAAATGATACATTCTCTCAGTTTAAACTTTTGATCTGTGATTTGTGTTCTATTCTGAATAAAATATTAGATGTTGGCACCTCCACATCATTGCATTCAGTTTTTATTCACAATTTGTTTAGTGTCCCAACTTTTTTGGAATCCGGTTTGTAACCTACAGTATATAACTCATCTGTGATACTTTACTCCCCTAACCGGGTGGAATGGATGACCTTCATGAGTTTGAAGGGAGATTACTAACTGACTAGCATTAGACGGCTGACATGCGGTTAGCCAGTGGGCTACTCACAATGTCACATGACCTTGGTAAACCAATATAATGCAAGGCAGAATCTTGTTGGTGAGTGAATATTTTAAATAGTTCATCCCGAAAAGAAGACTACTAGGCGTCCGTCCAGGTACTGTGCTGTTCGGAGGACCGGACCTAAAACCATACGTGTGGCCATCCTAGGTTTTTATGATGGCTAGCGATGCGGATCTCAGGCTTGGGTTGGAAAGAGCATGTCCTACTCCAGTGACCTCTCTGGCTGATGTCGGAGAGACACTTTAAAGAACTGGACAGGGAAGGAGTCCTTTAATCGCTGAAAGTTGGAGAGGAGCACTAAACCCCTACAGAAGGTTTGAGGTTGGTGACTCTAGTTTTCCCCTAAGTGTTGTGTTGCTATCTAGCTCTTTCTCCTGGAACTCTGTGTGGAACGAGGCGTCTTGTGCCAAGCCCACCTAGGGCCGCAAATATATTGGCAAGATGCCACTGGTTACCTCTCTGGTTTCAGGGTTATCTCCATTTTTGTGGAGTTTTTGATGTCAGGATGTCACCAACAAAATAGTCAAAGTCGACTTTTCATCCCACGGGCTGTCAATACTTTTATCTTTGATACCTACAAAATATTCCAAATAAATTGTGTGAATGATCAGAAAACAGCTATCTGGAAACCTTCCGTAACTTTTCCGTAAGTACACTGAATGAACATGTAGTAGATGCCATCACTAAAACGGGTGGTCGCCACTCTGAGTGTGAGGAATAGTGCCAAACAAAAACTATATACTTCCCAGAAAAACTGTCATCAAGGAATTCAAACCGTTTCTCGGTCCTAGTGTATTCCTATTGGAATTCAGACGACGCAGAGTAGTGGTTAACTGTGTGTAAAGGAAAACGGAATTGGCCATGACCTTTGCTCTCTCTAATGAAAATTCAACACAATGGGATTAGGAGTTAGTTCGGTCCGGAATCCCCAAAACAACAGTTGTTGCTGCACACTACAAATGTCAGGTCGGGGGAAAACACTGTTCGACATTCCCGCGCTTCCGCCTATGTTTAACATTGGACGGTTGTGTTTTCCGGCTCAATCGAAAAAAAAGCTGTCTCTCAGCTGTTACCAGCGTAAAGTTCTAAACCAGCCAGACTCTGAGCAGCTAAAGTTTTTCTTGTATCAAGCTTGTCAGAGCAGCAAATCCCGGACTCCAAAGATACTTCACAGGATGACATGGGAAGCGTGTTGGGGTTTTTTGATAGGCCAAGGGTGGTCCCTCCAGCTTGGGACAGCTGGACACGCAGGGTTGAGCACTCTCTCCCTGCCTGCGGATGTGTAATGCGCGTGTGTGTATATGGTCCAGGTCAGCGTGCCTCCCAGGCTGGTCGGGCACGGAGGCAGGAGTAATACAGGCAGAAACTGCTTCTTGACGGGCCAAGAGAGAGTACAGCACACGCGACAAAACACGCTCTACGCACCCCGCTAATTTCATTTAGCCTGCCAGGGAGATCTCGTCGGAGACAGAGGGGGCTAGAGACATGACTGTGTACTTGTGTGATGGCACGTGAGTGGGGGGATTAGAGAGGAGTCAGAGACCACCTTAAATGCCACCATTGATTTCCGTTTCTAATTAAACGCCATGTAGCCGCCCTCGTTACTCTTTTAATTTCCGGAGCAGTTTTGGGATCTATATGATATAGATAATGTACACGGAGCGTCGCGGATTGGAAATGCTGTGAAATGCAGTTTGTGTTTTCCTTGTTAGTCACATGGCCTTAAGGACTATTTTGGATGGTGCAAAGGAAGAACCATCTTGACACAGGTTCTATAGCTTTGTTGGGGTTTAGGACCTGCATTCCCGTATTACGTGCCTGCCACTTTTAAAATGAAATATGCTGTAATTTCGTTCGGCTGCGCAGCATATGCTGAATGTGTGTCCATGCCAGGAACATGTTGCACGCTCCCGTCTGTACATACGGAGCGTTTTTATTTGTTATCTCAGCGCCTGCCATCTGTCCTCGCGCTGCCTGCGGTCGTGTCCCAGTAAAGCTCCACTTCTTCCTGCAGTTTCCGTTACTGGGCAGCTCGGACTGATAACAGAGACACTCCTGCATGCTGTTCGCCACAGGGTGACGCTTCACACCCATTATAAACTGCTTTTTCGGGAATAGTAGCTCTACCGTTACACAGGAAAGCGGGCTAAGTAAATTTTGGCGCCCCTTATCCTTATCCGTTCTGCTAGGTTCTCTGGTTATATGCATTCGGTCGGAGTTCATTTTTCGTGCTCGTTTTCGTAGATAGCAGTGGGGGAGATAGGGAGTGCAAGAGACAATAGTAAAGTTTCTCTTTCCTCCCCCTTACTCCCCCCTCCTTTTATTACTTTCTCCTTTTTCTCTTTTCTCTTCCCTCCCCTTCCCTCCTTCTTCCCCCCCCCTCTTCCTACTGTCTCCCAGAACGTCTGCTTTGGCTGATACAGCGGTCGTCTACTCCTCTATGGACCTACACCCCCCTCCCTTTCGCTCTCTTTCTTTCTCTCCCTTTCCATTCCTCCCCTCCTTGCTTGTCCTTCCCCTTTTTGCTCCCTTTTTTTCTTTCTTTTCAGCTCTCCTTTCCCTCCCCTCCCTCTCCCTTTCCGCTTTTGTTTCACCCCTCTCTCCTCCTTTTCCCCCTCCCTTTTTTCTTCCCCCTCCCCTTCCTCTCTTTCCTTCTCTTCCTCGCCTTTTCTCCCCCCGCCTCTCCTTCCTCCTCTCTTCTTCTTGCTTCTTTATTTCTCTCTCCTTCTCCTCCCCCCCCCCCTCCCCGTTTACTGCCTCCCCCTCTCTTTTTCTTTTCCCCTTCCCTTTTTTCTCTCCCTCTTCTCTTTCTCTTCTCTTCCTTTCTCTCCCTTCCCCTTTTTTTCATTTCCTCTTATTTTCCTTTCTTTTTCCCTTCCTTTCTTTTGCATCGTCTCTACTCCTATCCAACCCCCTCCACTCTTCCCTTCTTCTTCTCTTTCTTCCCTACTCCTTCTCCCCCCCTTCTTTTTTTCTCTTCTCTCTTCTTTTCCCCTCCCCCCCCTCTTCCCTCCCCTTTCTCCTTCGCTTTTCTTATCCTCCCTTTTCCCTTTTCCCTCCCTTCTTTTTTCTCAACCCTCTTCTCTTTCTCTCTCTCTCCCTCTTTTTCTTCCCCTCTTATCCGCTCTGCTCCTTTTCCTTTCTCCTGAGTTCTCGGGTCCGCTCACTTTTTTCCTCTGCATCTGTTCCATTACTGGCAGCAAACCAAGCCAACGACCCACGACCCAATACTGCTGTACTTGCCACGAGCTGGTCTGACGAAGATTGCGGTTCTGTTCAGGTTGGTAGAGCCATAATCGAAAAAAAGCCCTTTGAATAAGCTTTTTTTTGTTGGTGGTTGTGTGTTTCAAAACCTATCAAGTTGTGTAGGGCCCAACCTGTGAAAGCTATGTCTCCTCTCCAATAATGAATGCTGACCTCAGAATAGAATTACACTGACGGGAAATTATACAGATGTACAGTTTCACACACAAAGGCACAAAAGTCTGAGCAGCATAGCACCAACCTGTCATTCAGTTCAAACAGTGTGAAACAAGCTTAGCTTAGTATTAAAACACACAATGAAAAGTGAATTCTACACAAGAGTAATTTTGTAACTTCCATATTCCCTGTGATATGAAACGCATGTCCAAATCCCATATTGTCTGTCAGTCCACTCGTCGCTCCTTGTGTAGCTCCTCAAAACTCCATTATTTGTCCCCAAGGGACTGAGACCAGCATGCCTGATCTGTTTCCTTCCACCTGCTTAGCTCTCTGAGATGTAGAAACAGGCTTTGTGTTCCGAGATACAAGACGAGATCAGAGGCGATGTAATCTCAAAGTAGATGAAGAGCTGTTGAATGAAGAGAGATTAGATTAGTATTCGTCGTGCGCCTGTATAAGCTCGAGAAAGCAGCGTAGTCAGCATCATAGTTCGTCGCTAGTTTGCTATAACTTATTTCGGTGTCTGTTTGATATTGTTCTATGTGCTTACAACTCATACATTCAATAGGTTACTACGGTCTACACCATCCACACAAAATCAATCAGCACCCTCATCAGAGTGAAGAACCTACCTACGGTAAGCTTTATACTACCTTCGATCATGTAGCGAATTATTACAAAATTAAACGTGAGGGCGCCTGTGAGCCGACAGCACAGACATGGCTTATTCTAGCGACATATGCCGGTTACATTGGACCTACGGAGCAAGTCTGCCGATGAGACTGTACACCACGTGATTGTTTAGTCAGTGATTCAGCCAAAAAAAAAAAAAAGGAAAGTTTTCAGGCTTTCTGCATGCTGAACATGTGGAGTATGCGTGCCACACGACCAGACACACTTCACTGGTGGATGCTGAACACAATCCCTCCGCAGCTATAAGCTTTAACACGAATTATAACGACGTGCTGTTCGACAGTTACAGAGAAGATCTTTACCTGTAGTGCTAGAAGATTCTTGTTGCCCCGAACATACCATTGGGTCTTGCTGGTAGACTCAACTGTTATCTATCACTGAAATCCCGACCAATCAAACTGTTGGCTAATAACACTTGGAGTCAGTGTTGTGTTACGTCTCGTGCTTCACCTTCAGGGTGATGGGGTTGCTACTCCAATGTAAGAAGGAAGGTAACTTTGAGTCAGCAACTATACTTTGAAATAAAGTCCATTAGATTCTAGAGGCACCTTCTATTGTCGATAAGTTGATTTGCCATTCTTACGTTTTCTACTTTAACACACGACAACGTATACACCAGGTAACAACGCAGATTTTTCGTATAAGCCTAATAATATAAAGGTATCGAAAGCCTTCATAACCGGCTGCACATGCTTTAAAATTCCGTGGTAAACTATTCCATCTGAAACTACTAGGGATTCATCGTAATAAAATACATTAATCAGCCCCAGTCCAATCTCAAATACAATCTAGATGATAACGGGTTGTAAAACCAATCACCACTTCTCGCTCTGGCCGTATCAACGCTATAGTTGTGGTTCGTCGCTGGCGTCAATGCAACTCTAGAAATAAACAGGTGATCTCACAATAACTGTGCATACTTTACAGAGAGGGCCAAAAACCGGTTGTCTCTCATGGGTGGTTTTTTCAATTTTAAGGTGTAAGTCGCTCCAATGGAAGGCCATAGACACTCTTAAACTTTAATCAGAGTGCCACTCTGTTGGTGCGCTCGATATCTCAATTGGTCCATTCTGCCCACCAAGCGTCTGAAATAAATCACTGCGTACATCATTGACTGAAGCAGAACAAAATCATCTGCACACCAAAAAGTTAGTAAACCAATGAGCTTCCTACAGTGGACAAGTGTTATCACAACTGCATGCAACTAAAAGGGCAAAATGGACAATTGCAAATGAGAGCATGCAACATGGTTAGTGTCTATTCCAATGGACTACCGTCGACGATATCCAACCCCCCTCCTTTTTCATATCCATCGTTAGTAGACTGCTAACCTGATTGGTTTCACTACCCAAGTAAATACAAGCATTAAAACTACTGATGACCCTGTCTATCATTGTCGTTAAAACAAATAGGTTACTCGTTTCTAGATGCGAAGAGAACCTGCATCCGAAATTATCTTAATGGCATATAGAAAATAGACGACAGAAGCAACGCTGAAAGAAGCAAAGATAAGACAGCATCTATTGGCTTTTTTCCAAGAAATTAAATGCCCACTAAAGGAAGCTGTTAGCGGAGGGCGGTTGTGTACTATGATTTGTTCAGCTATCACCGGCCAGATTCACTGCTATGCATCTAATCTCCATTAGCGACTACAATGATTTATTTGCAATTCAGGTAACAGTGCAAGTCCTTCAGCTATAATCACTGTCAAACTGTTATCATGTCACCTCCCGTAAACACACAGCTGTAGAAAGAAAATGACACTATGTCAGAGATACAAAACCCTACTTGAGCAGCCGTAGTGATATAATAAAGAGAGTAGGCCTCTCCTGGCCAAGTTTTCGGTCGTCCTAATGATTAGAGTCGAAATATGACACAACAATAGGAGGGTAATATTTTATTGAGTGTTTTTCCAGTCGCGGTTTTTAAGCTGATTTTGAGGAAAGGAGTCCACTCTTTTGATTATGTGACCTATAGCAATCGATCGTAAGTGGAAACTTCAGTTAAACAATATCAAACACATGTACCATTTGGGTAATTGAAAGGACTCTGAAATCACTGTACGAAACAAAAAATGTCAAATGAAAGGAGTAACACTCAAAGTAAAAATAGGCAACAAGCTGGGTACCTGTCAACGTACATGTCAGGATATACAAACTGCATACAAAGCTTTGACAGCATCTGTCTCCCACACGTTATTTTCCCTTCGTTTGTCCTCAGTCCTCATTTGTAGCCTACACCAGACTCTCTCTGATGCTTTCACAACCACGCTGGGTGGGCTTATGTGTGTTTAACACCGCTTCACTGGCCACAGCGGGCAAGGAGGTTGTGTTTGTTATGGGGGGTGTGTCAAAAATTTACCAGGACAAGCGCCAATTTTGATTCCAGCATGCTTTCGCTAACGTGTCTACACCAAAAACCTACCCAATCGGCCAAGCGGCGTGCGACATTAGCGCCAAGACCTGCTTATCTTCCTGTGGTCGACAAGATGGCGGTGTTGTGCCTTCCACCGGGTAAGGTAGAGCCCGGGGAAGCTCCTTTGGCAATAGAATGACGACAAAATGTGACGTTTGATAGGCCCCCTAGTTGAATAAGACAGTTCTCTTTTGTTTTTGTGTTGTTTACGGTTGTGCCTGATGATAACCAAGAGGAATCTGCATAACATACTTCAATGGTGTGTCAGCAGCGACACCGCGCCCTACCCTGTGTGAAAAGTGTCTGTATAAGGGAGTGAAGAAGAAATTGAGGAGTGGGGGCTAAAAAAAAGTGAGAAGGAACGGAGGGTAGCTTCACGAGTCCGGCTAGGATGAAAAAGAAGCGAAAAAAATAGAGGTAGCGGGTGTTCCTTCACTTTGTCCACACCATCTTCAGGTGGGGTATGGTGGATTTTTGCCCTCAAAAGGCACGTTCCCACGTAAGGGGGGGGGGGGGGGGGGGGGTCTGGGGGGGGAGGGGGGGGGCCAGCCAATTACTAAAGACCCAAAGCCCGACGGAAAGAGGGGGGGGGAAAAGAAACTAGGCCTAAAAAAAAAAGGAAGAAAAGGCGGTAGACGCAAAAGGGAAAAAAGCTTCCGCGCTCAGACGAGATCGGAAAGCGCGGGAGGCAAAAGGGCGAAGAAACGAAAGTGGGGAAAAATAAGAGAAAAAGGGGGGGAAGAAAAAAACGGGGGGGGCATAACACGGGGAAAAAAAGGGTGGGGGTCATCGGTGACGGAAACCAGGGAGGGAAAAAGTAAAAAAAAGCACAAGAAAAACAGGGGAAAAACAAACAAAGAAGGGAAGAACGACAAACGAAAAAAAAGGGGGGGGGGGGGTACTAAAACAAGCGAAGAGCAAAAAAAAGTAAAAGGTAAAACTGCGCAAAAAAGGATACGGAGCCTGATCGGGGCGACGCTACAAATACGATATATAAAATCAGAAAAAAAAAACATATTGGCAAGATGTGAAAGGGGGGAACTTAGAAATAAAAAAGGGTGTGCAAGATAAGAGTCGGGTGTCACAGAAACTCTAGAGAGTCATATATCCGTAATCGACACTCATGTGTAAAAGGTGAACGATCGTGTGGAGCATGTAATTAACAAATGCACAGTAAATTCTGTGTAACACAAACCGCCGCAACAGCGCCACAGTTACTGACGAGCGACCTGTTTTTGATAAAAAAAATAAGTAAGTAAGAGATCTTTCTCAACTGCAATCTGACACATAATACGTCCACATCACTGTGTGTAAAACCCTGCAGCTCCGCTTTACGCCTCGTGGTGCATCAATCAATCTCAAGACACCGAACATCCTTGTTCTTCCTTGCTAAAACCTTACCGGGTCCGTCCTCGGGGAACCCCGTGTTACGCTCACAGGAGACTTGGCGAGGCAACTTAAGTAGCACCTGACAGAATGTCCCATGCCAGGAGTGGGGGGGGGGGGGAGAGTGGGGGTGGGGGGGAGGGCAGGAGGAGTGGATCGGACCACTTTAGGATCGTGGGGCTGAGTTGGCTAGCTAGGTGTGCCATTAACGGTATGATTAGTTCCCAGCACCCAGTGAGAAGGGTTTGAAGCAATCATTTCACGAGAAAACGGGGAGAGCAACCAAAAGGGGGGCCCAAGCCCTAGGAAGAGCAGGGAGGAAAAGACAAGACTTGGACCAAAAGAGGAAAGATCCAATTTTTGGGCACGCGCCTTATATATTGAATTGTCCTCGAATCAGCTCGACCATGTAGGCCTTTTTGGCATACGCGCAACATGCAACCATGCAGAATGAACTTTTGCTTTTTCTTTTTGGTCATGTGTCTAGGCCTGGTACTGGCACGAGAATCAATAGAAGGCTCTCTACGTGTAACATGCTTGCTAGAACTTCAAATCACAAGAAAACTAAATCCAAAACATAGACACAATACAGAGAGGGACAGTCATTTGCAACAAAAACAAGACAGCCACTCATTGAAAATAATAAAAAACATCATACAGGGCAATACAAAAGTGGTCACAACGCACTACATCGAGAGCAACAAATGAACAAGGAATGGATCAATATCATGCTGATGGATTATCAGAGTTTGGGCAAGCTTTGGCGAAGCAACCTGTTTATTTTGTTTTGGATTCACGTTTGACTAAACAATCAATTTTAATAGCACCGCTTAAAACCACAATGACTACAATCATGTAAAACATTAACAAAACCCTCCAGTCCATTCTATCACCTTATACACTGCTTATAGTATCGTGACAACTGAAAAGTACAATCACTCACATTTTTGTGTAAACTCTATTTACCTTATATCTCTCTCTTGTGATAGGGGACAAAGCAGAGCTGAGAGCTATGACACTTACCTTAATACAATGGTTTTAAGCTGTCTGTGTACAGTATACCTGCCAATTTTGGCTGTGCCATTCAAATAACTCAACACACCGTCATTAATGTTTATCAACTATACTGCTTGGAACACGGTGAAGTGTGAGTACACTCCCTGAGTGAAAATCGGCCCAAACTTTTTCGTGGCCCAATTTGCAATTTGGCCCTCAACCCCGTGTCCATGGTTGGCTCGTGTAGATGGTCCACTCGAGACGGCATACAAATCCGTGGTCAACCCAAAAGAAGTTGGATGTGCACGCTGCTCAGCGTCATACTCTAGAGGTTGTCGTTTTGAAAACCAGAATCAGTAAAAGTTGCATCGTGACCGGACCACTAAATCAAATGCTCCTGCTTCAGTATGTCCCACAGTACATATATGTAACATATGTTGGGGTCCTTACTCCATTTAGTAAGGGTTAATTAATACATCTCGCTATCAAGTAATGTCACAGGGTACCAATGGTAGGACAATACACTGCACTCCCGCCCAAGTCGAACCACTGCATTCGCGTAAATCTATGACAGAGTGTGATGAGCTAAAGGTGCTTAGACTGGAACAAGACTGCTCGTCTCACCAGACCTAAAAATGTTTCGTTAGCTATCTTCTTTGGCACCAGTGTTAAAGGTCGCTTCAATACAGAAGGTGGAGGAGAGCAAGGTCTCAACCATCCAACCAGCTCCATGATGTTTCAGAGACGGAGTGAAGGGTATTCTAGATGGAAACCTGTGAAAAACATACTAGTTTACCCCTGTGCCCAAGAGTTCTAGCCTCTGTTGCTTGTGAAAATTGTATGTATCGGTACTCGCAACAGGACAACAATAATATTGACATCTTCTAGGGCACAATTTGGCCGATTTCACTTAGCGCGGTGTACGAATACCACGAGAATTACTCGTTGCCGAATTGTTTAGATATTGAACCGGGCGGGGGGGTGGTAGTTATTTTGAGGGCACAGCAAATATACACAGTCATACAGACTTGAACAACAGGCTAAACTTAAACATGGCTTTAAGTGCCCATTCTTCAGTGCGGTCTGCTGCTTTCATAAAAGGGCCATATTAATATATTGCATTACAACAAAATGTGAGGTGTGTGATCGATCACATTTTGGTGAGATACTGGCATGATACTTGCATCAACTACTCTACCGGAGGACAAGCTTTCTAGTAGATTTGGTCTACGCATTAGGTACAACACTAAGTAGTACTAACGGCTCGCAAGAACATTCCTTTTGGCTGTTTCTAGACTAAACATACACACATTGTGATAGCACCTTCACGAAAAAAGTCGAAAAATTTAAATGAGTGTTCACTACCTTTATAAGCTTGAGGTAAAAAGTGACGAACCAGTCTTAAATACAATGATTTGTTTAAACGCGGATTAGTCGCAGTGTAGCAGACCCTCTTCCCAGTTATTGGCATCCGGGGTTTGCTGAGTTTTGTCCGACTGAATTCTAAGTATCAATATCTACC
>JAMWET010004206.1:617500-803287 GCA_024036415.1 Prochilodus magdalenae | reverse complement strand
TTATTTGCCGCTGGAGTTTCTCTCAGCGCTTTTTTGTTCAAGCCTGGACAAGCCCCAGACTCTCATGTCCTCCCCTAGGAGGAGTGATAGGGCCTTGGAGCAGGCAATGTCAAGTCCACTACTGATCTGATAAAGGCACGGATTTCTTTTCTGAGAATGCATATCTATGTAAAGCCGGAAAACGCATACCAGAAGAGGGTATTGTCTGTGCGGCAAAATCCCGCTAGCCTGGCCTTGAGGCCTTTTGGTATGGCTATTTCATCCTGTCATTCCGAGCTATGTTCACATATTATGACCGAAGCAGCCCGAATATGATTTTTGGCCTAAATGGTAAGAGATATGTCTTTTTTCTCTTTCATTTGCCCTGCAAACCCAACATTTCCAGCTACAATGCAATTCTTGTCAAAACTGACATGCGATCACTAGAGTTGGGCGATACCACTCATTTTCTTTTCTTGCTGATAGCAATCACCCTTCAGGCTCTGTTTTTAACAAGTCCTTGTCGATCTAGCCCTGAATCTTCCACTGTATCTTATGGGTTGTTCTATTATTATACAAGTAAAGCCAATCAGATGAGGTGTGGAACACGATGACTGTATATCCACTTTGGTATATGAATATCATTTCAGCACCATACAGCTACTTCATCTGTTATACATGACTGCTGATGCAACGTCTAGCTTAAAAGGCATTATAGCATGTATGTTATGCTCAGACTTCTCCAAATGTTCTGCAGTACAAAGTTTGCTTTAAAGAGGCTAGCTAATTAGCTTGTTGCGTCTGACCTTGCCATGGGCAAAATACAAGCTTACCCCTTGCTAGCTTTCCTCATTTTGTGCAGCAAATGGCCAGATTTATGTTAACAAGAAGTTGTGAAGTAGTGAAACGGGGATCTGGTAGCATCAACTCCAGTTAATACATATACAGATTTCAAATACATATACACTTTTAAAAATCTTCTTATTCGTGTACAACTTCAACAAACGTTTCCGACTTTAATTAGTAGTCCATAACCACATTCATTTGAATATGATCAGTACATAACATGATCAGGCCGGTTATTTGAAACTCATGCGAGTACATATGAGAATCCATTATGTATGCTTTGCAGTCAGTAGTAATAGTACATTTTATGTGTAACGCTCTTTACATTTGAACCAAATCTCAAAGTGCTACGGAGTAAAGATGCATTAAAGGAGCCGTAAAACAAGACGAGATGTTGTGGTTTCGAGATCAATATATAGTCAGATGATTATTATTTCTCACGTATACCGTATGTATTCCATTAGCTTCATTCTTAGTATAGTATATCCAGACTACCATACTAATAGGCTTAGGCACTTAATCCTAGCTTTCGGGTGGACTTTTCCTGCTCCGTGTGAAAGGGACCACAAACCAGTTACTTCCTTTCATCCGAAATGGAACAAACTAGCTACTCCTCCGGTCCTCAGTGTAGGCCTTATCTGTTTTCTCTCTGCTGGCCACAGTGAGTTCTTGTGCGAGTGACCTCGAAGTTGCATACCAACTGGTCTGGAAATCTCCAGGTGTAAGGGGCCTCTGAAAACCATATCTGAGCTTCCTTCCTCTTCATTAATTATGCCCGTATGTTAACACCCTTTTGTTTATTCATATCACAATTAGGTGTAGCCAATGCGTTGTAGCTTCTTTGTCTTCTGTGAACCAATGGAAGGTGACAACACCACACTGGGGAGATATATAACCTTTTCTAACTTGGTCAACCTTCGGAGATCTCTGGGTATTTGCCAGGAGCTTCTCCCCGGCCGAAAGCTTTTCAATAAATATATTACTTTGGAGCATTAATTTTGACTGAATTGTGTGATTTCGATGATTTCTGCTTATTTCGAAAATTTCCACCACAATGTTTAGGAGGCATAAGCTCTGCTAAAAGGATACGTTAAGTCTCCCAGGTCTCCCTATCAGTCAGACAGTCAAGTATCTTAACATTCAAGTAGATCCAACATTTCTGATTTTAGAGTGTAGTGTCGTGGTCAAGACTGCTAGAGCCAGGTCTGAGACTGTGACACATTAAGTCTAAGTCAACGCCAAGACTTATGCATTTGAGTGTGAGTCTAAGGACCAACCATCCCACAAATACTTGTATATAAAAAATGGTTTTGCTGTAATTTCCTATCCTACATGTTTATGAAGAAAGCAATATAAATTTATACTTTTGTGTGTGATTCTCCAAAAGAACTGGCAGTATTAGCAGTAGCAATCTGGAGTGTAGGAAGGTGTTTTAATTTGGGGGTATTGAAATCTTTAGCAGCATATATGTGGTGTGACGTTATAGCATATATAAGAAATGACATGGCTTTTTATATTTATATATTTATAATATTTAATATATAAGTCTATTTATATATTTAGAATAATTTACACTCAAAATAAAATGGGTTATGATGTGTTATTATGAGGCAAGAGATGGCAATAAAGCTCTGCACATGTAACTGATTCACACAATGTTTTCTCTGATCTCGCTCAGTCTGGATCAACTGTATGCAGATGTGCTGAACTAAAGTCGATCAGACCAACAGGAGGTACTTAGCAGGTTTCATTTTTAGATGACGTTTGAGCAGAGAACTTAACTCCCATCACCTAAACAAGCTTGTGTTACCGCAGCACACCCTTAGAGGCCAGCAGTTGACTAACTGTTCAGCTCACCGTAATGAAAAAGTTACGCTGACTTTAACAGTGCCTAGCAACTGCAGATTTTTGATTATACAAAAAATGGTAAATTAGAACACAGGTCTCTATTACTTTTAGCAGTGGCAGGTAAACAGTCCTGACATTTACTTCAGTAATGAGCCACTTAAAAACGCTCATCTGAAGTGTTTGCGTAGGAAGAACAGATCCCCCACCCCCCAACCAAAAAAAAAAATAACCTAAAACTCCCTTCGTTGTTTCTCTCCATTGCCGGTTGTGCCATTAGCGCCCCCTGCCTTGCACAGTTAACCGTGAAGGTGCCATAGAGATCAGTACAGTCAGGCATTGTCATGGCGTAGTGACTTGTCCTCCCCTGACTCCTGTAATGAATTAGACAAATGAAAAGAGATAGTTGAGCTGCCACATTTCATTTGCCGTGGGCTCTCTGATGCGCGCTGCGGTAATGAGATTGGAGAGCAGCGTATAGGCGCAGTGCATGAGCGCGCGAGTGTGGTGGCGTATGTGCGTGGTTTGTGTGTGTGTGTTCATGTGCATGCGGTTCACGGCTAGATGCTGATATGTAAACAAAGACGTCTGATCAGCCCAACACTGGGCTGAAGGCATTTGCAAAATATGATCCTGTTGCCATTTACTAAAGGTGCTTTAATCATGCCCATATTTTGCTGTTATGAACCTAGAAGGACAATTTCATCATCTTTTCCTTTTTGATATACAGCATTGCACCATACGGCCCTGAGTGTGTGTGGGTAGGACACCAGAATTCTCTGAATTTCTGTTTTTATGTGAAAACCTACTTTCTGGGTTAACCTTCTAATATTCTAATAAGGGCTGCATCATGTGGACAAAATATCAGATTGGGTTTGCATTGTATAATATATTACCCACTAGTGCATTGTTATATTTGTGATTGTAACTTGTGGATGTATTACCAAATGATGCTCTGGTCTGTGGGAGGTCTCGGCTGGCTGTATATACAGCACCTTTTTCCAGCCAGCTGCCAGAAGACATTTTTATCATAGGGCATTTTTATCATAGGGCTCCTACTTATGATATGTATGGCCAGCTAGCTGTTTAGAGACATACCACACTGCTAATATGTCTCAGATATGTCCACACTGTCACGCCTGTGGGTCTGCCTGCCTCCGCTCCTCCGAACTCCAGTTCCCAGGGGGCAAGGTCCGATGACGTCACACCCACACTCACTCGTTCCCATTCGCCGACTTATTGATTACGGCCAGCTGTCAGGGGAGTATATAGGCCACCACGGAACGAGCAGTCGGCGCGAAGCTTTGCCAATCTCATTTGCAAGCCTGCGCCCCACTAACCTGTTGTCTCTTTTCTCACAGTGACCGACTGCTTGTTCCCCGTGGCTTACTCCCCTGGCACCTCCGTTTCGGCTTCCTTGGTTTCCCCGGTAATCTCTGGTTTTCGACCCCCTTTAGTCTGTCTCCTGAGCGTTTGTTGTTTCGCCAGACTCGGCGTGGTGTCCAATAAACTTTTCTGTTACTGTGGCTCAGCGCGCGTCACGTCCATTCCTTTGCCGCCTGACACACACTAATTATTGCAGCTTAATAACACAAGTTTTCAACTTTCAGAAAGTTTGCAGAGGTTATGGTTGAATTTGTTAGTTGTGGTTGAACCCATTACAGCGACACAGCGTCTGAACCTGCAACAGCTGTATCTGGACGTAGGCCTCATCGATGTTCAGCCTCGCTTGCATCAGAGGATTGTACAGTTGGGCCAGATTTGGTGGATGCCCTCCCTGGTACAATTCTGAAGAGAGTTCCCTGTAGACTGGGACTTTAGCCACTGCTGCTAGACCCGTATGACCGTACGCTTCCTGACCTTGGTATGGTTGAAGACTGGACGTAGACTTACAACCGTGCTTAGTGTTCTGTTGGATAATATTCCACCTAGTAGGAAGATTAGAGCCTAAAACTCACCACGAGCTCAGACACTGCCCGAACAGGGGGCCAGTGCTGATACCTAGAGAGATCAATACACCGACATATATAAAGCAAAAAGTGCACTACCTGGCAACCCCAGCGCTCATACCTATAGAGAAGACAGGTCATTATAAGTGCAACACAAGTACATACACATAACTTACACCTCTACTAGTGCTCAGTCACTCAAGTGCATTATGAAGTCTGTGTTTAAAGACCACAAGAGACTCAGCTGTTTGAAGAGACAGTGGGAGTTCCTTCCACCATCTGGGAGCCAGGACAGAGAAGAGTCTGTACGCTTGTCTTCCATGAGTCCTCAGGGATGGCGGTTCGAGTCGAGCTGTACTGGAATCTCGAAGGGCTCGAGGTACAGCTCGACTCTTCACCATTGCCATAAGGTAGGGAGGCGCTGGCCCATTCTTGGCTACTAGATGGTTACTTGGCGTAGCTAGATATGCATGCATCACATTACATAACAGAACTGAATGAGTTGGAAATCTGATATACAACCCCATTGTCTTATTTCCTCAGTGCTCCCTTATGGGTCCATTTTATACCCAGCCTCTTTGCACCGGCAGTCTGTACAGGGCCAGTGCAGAATCCATGTGGTAGATAAATGAGTTTCGGGTTCTGCAGGATTCATGTCCTTTTTTTTTTTTCCTCCTCTCCCAAACAGACTAGCACAAATGTCATGCTATAAAAGGAGATTAATCAGATTAGATCATTTGCAATTCAAAAATGTGTGGAAAAGTTAAAGAAGATAAACGCACTTTGCATATCTGTGATCCCCTCTGTTTGTGTGGAACTCTCTTAAGCCCTACGTGGGTGTCTACGTGGTGTGTGTGTTTGTTTCTGTGCCACACCTGGCCAGTGTGTCTGAGCGGGGCAGGGCTGTAATTAGAAAAGCAAACGACCCTGATTAACCCCTGACCCCTGCAGATTGGGGTCATGATCAGCGACGGGCGAGATTAAAGAGAGGGAATGAATCAGCTGGGGGAGGATATGATATCGGAGCTTTTGTGTGCTTGTTTCCTCTAAGGGGAAGGTTCCTGTTCAGCACCATGACCTTCACATGCCCCTGTAAGGGAGCCAGGAGGCTCCTCAACCCACTGTCTCTCTCTATTCAGCACTAGCCTCCCGAATAATGGTAAAGATCCGCTTTGGCTTCTTTGCCTTCCTTATTTCTCTCCTTCCCACTCTCTCTCTCTCTCTCTCTCTCTCTCTCTCTCTCTCTCTCTCTCTCAACATAAAGAAGATGCGCAGTGAAAGGCCTCCTGATACCGCCTCGCATGTGCTCCTTCCCTGCGCCGGGGTTGGCGAGATGAAAAGGGAGGAAAAAGTGGCGTGTCTTTTTTCGCTTGTAAATAAGCTGCTTATATGAGTGTGACCGAGAGCGGCGCGGGGGCTACAGAGGCGCGCCGCATGGTAACTTGATCCGGGGTGGAATAAATAGTGGTAGAACAAGCCGGCTGACCTTTGCATTGATTCCGGGGGTTGGTGGAGAAGCGGATCTGAGAGCCGAGGACACTCGCATCGACACACTCCGCGTCTCCGCTCTGCATCAACCGATCACACAGCAGCGGGGGGAGCAAAGCTCAGCCCTAAGCGCCTCATGTCTGTGTTGTGTGCCTTAAGATCTAAGTTCACCTCGCCAGCTTTGCCTGCTCAGCTCCGTTTTCTTTGCTCAGATCTCAGTTTTCTGCCTTGAGAGCTCATACCTGTTTTTGTAAGTGACCCATAACCATCTGCCATAAGTGGGGATGCAGCTATTAAATATTGAGTGTTCATCAAGTAGTCTGTCAAATATTGTCTTGCATACACTACCAGTCAAAAGTTTAGACACGCCCAACTAAATGGATGGAGTTTGGTGATCTTAAAGACTCGACAGACTTCCTGAAACTTGCACAGACTTATGAGACGTCTGAAACAATACCTATCCTGATATACCACCTATACTCCTAATGTACAGGGGTTGGACAATGAAACTGAAACACCTGGTTTTAGACCACAGTCATTTATTAGTATGGTGTAGGGCCTCCTTTTGCGGCCAATACAGCGTCAGTTCGTCTTGGGAATGACATATACAAGTCCTGCACAGTGGTCAGAGGGAGTTTAAGCCATTCTTCTTGCAGGATAGTGGCCAGATCACTACGTGATGCTGGTGGAGGTTCGTCCTTCTTGGTGGTATGCTGACATTACCCTGGATACCGTGGCTCTTGATACATCACAAAGACTTGCTGTCTTGGTCACAGATGCGCCAGCAAGACGTGCACCAACAATGTGTCCTCTTTTGAACTCTGGTATGTCACCCATAATGCTGTGTGCATTGCAGTATTTTGAGCAGAACTGTGCTCTTACCTGCTAACTGAACCTTCACACTCTGCTCTTACTGGAGCAATGTGCAATTAATGAAGATTGGCCACCAGGCTGGTCCAATTTAGCCATGAGACCTCCCACACTAAAATGACAGGTGTTTCAGTTTCATTGTCCAACCCCTGTATACTAATAATGTATACCAACTTGTTATTCCTTAACTGCAGGTTAGAAAAGCCGGTTTGTCCCCCTGTAAAAAAAATCCCTTTTTGGAGGTTTAAAGGTCAACTGTATAATTCCATCAGTTCAATTCCATTTTATAGTTTGATGTCTTCACTTTTATTCCATCTATCTCCATTTAGCTGACGCTCTTATCCAGAGCGACTTACAAGGTTAATCATATTACAGGTAGGTCAATGTAGTGTTAGGAGTCTTGCCCAAGGACTCTTATTGGTGTAGCACAGCATAGTCACCCAGACCGGGAATCAAACCCCAGTCTCCCACTTGGGACGGTAGCTTCCTGGTGAGTAGTGGTGTTATCCATTGTGCTACACCAACCACTAAAAAAGTAAAGCATTAAAAAGGTAAAACATTAACCCATGTCCAAACTTTTGACTGTTACTATATTTTGATATATAAGAATAAGAATATCATATTTTATTATTATCAATTAAATTATCGTATTTGCCATAGCTAGTACTGTACAATGCTATTTGGGGTATACTGGTTAATCTGGCAACCATAATAAGATTGATAAGACAGTTTCCATGTATAAGTGATGAGGACTGCAGGAGTGCAAGCAAAGCGTGATCATGTTTTACATTCTCTGTTTCATGCTGCTCGAAATCCACTTTATACCCGCACATATGCTAAAGTCAGCTGCATTAGTCTTAAACCCCTGTGGAGGTTTAATAAGTGTCTTTATGATCCCGTTAATTCCGGGGAATGAATGCAGCAGAGAGCATTTGGACTGAACTGGGGGTTTATAACTAATATTACTGCCTCAAATACGATCTGGGATACAGGCAGTTGGGAGCCGAGTTTGGACAGCCCGACCTGTGACTAGCCACGATGCTGACAGAAAAGGACTTTTTGACTGATGTGAAAATAGGCTAATCATTAATGCTGTTTCTGCGCGATGGGCTGGCAGCTCATCCTGTTTCTGTTATCGGACTTTTTTGATTGATGTTAATCAAATATTTCTTGCAGTCGTGAGTGTGAACAGACCTGAAAGGTGTGCACATTTTACATATACTCAGGACGTGTGAAAATCTGACTGGACTAATTGCTTTTACAACATTCTTCATTAAATCTGATCTTAAACAAGTGTCACATTTAGACACTATTATAAGGACAGGCCCCCAGTAGACCAGTAGACCACCATCACCATCAACTACAGCAAGACACAGTGAGTGTACGGAGATTCTCCATCACTCTTCTCTTTGCAGTACTGGTACTGTTACCTGATCCTCAAATATAGGTACCCAATGAGTAGGGTAGTGTCACACCCTGCCGTGTCCTGTCATGTCCATGTGCTTCTGTTTATTTTGGTCCTGTGCTCCTCCTGTCTCCGCCCTCTAGTCCGGTCTCTTGTTTCTAGCTCCGCCCCTTCCCAGGTGTCTCTCGTCAGCCCTAGTTGTGTTATACCCCATGTCGTGCCCTTTGTTCTTGTTGGGTGTTTTGTCTCCCTGCCGGTCCTTTGTCTCTTTGTGGTTTGGTTGAGTATCCATGTAAGTTTCTCCATGTCTGTTGTTGTGTAGCCCTGTTCCGTTGTTTAGTCTCTTTGGGTTTGTTTTATTCTTGGTTTATTAAAGACTTGCAGTTGCAACCTGTCCCCTCGTCCCGCGTAACAGGTAGCCACCTTCATAACTCCAATACAGAGGACATTTAAAAAAAAAAAAAAATTAGGGTCTTTAGGACTACAGAGTCAGAATCTGCATTAGTCCTTATTGACCAATAATGTCTGCACATGCAAGAAATTTGTCTTTGCTCACAGACTTTCATATTTATATACTTTCAAAACAAGCCCACAGTGTCAATGTTGCAAAGCACCACTCTTATCTAGAGCACCACTGGTGTTTGTTGGTCATCTTCACTGCCTGCCTAACGTATCATTACGATTCCTCCTGTACCGCATTCAAATATATTAGCATAACTGCCTTTTTCCTTTTAGGCAATTTGGGACTGTAAACATATGTGCATGTGTGAAATCCTGTAGGTGTGGACTCATGCTTGTTTCCTTCCTTTCAGTGATGCGCAGAAAAGCTAGTTGAGTGTGAATAGCACCCCCTTGTGGAAAACTTACAGTCTGCTGAATGTGAATGTGTGAGTTTCAAGACAGGTCCATAAAGTGCTATGTGTCGGAGTCACAGCTTATGTCCTCTATTTCTGACTGCATTTAAGTGCATGCACAAGCATTTCCTACCTTTGCCCATCTTGGAAAACAAAGAAGGTGTTTTCATTTGGCACATGTTTGCGTAGCCCGTTAACCTTGCCTACAGGTGGCCCGCGGTGCCATTGTGGAAACTGCCATTAACTGTGCAGGCTGATAATGACTCTCTTTTACACAGTCATTAGCATAATCTGTTTTAATTGCCTTATAAAGAAAAACAGCAATAGCACAGCGGGGATATCACTCTCAAATACTGTACATAGCCAAGCAACCAGTGTGTGAGTGCTTGTGTGTGTGTGACCTGGCACAGGGACAGCGCAGCATCATGTGTGGGCCTTTGAAGATTCACTCATTTTGAGCTTAGTGAGCTTAGTGGTCACTCTCAGGTGGCTTCTTATGATCTGTCAATGCTAAGTCTACAGCAGCCACTTATTACCACAGCAGGCCCCAGATCATGCTAAACTGGAGCTAAGCTAGTGCTGAGTGCGGTGATTCCTGCAGTTGTGTCTGGTTCGATGGGGTATGCATACAGGAAAGAATTTTTAGCCACTGATTAATAACAGGGCTAATACAACAGGATAAGTCCAGATCAGTGTAGACTCAGTTAGGAATTCACTCTTGGTTGATGATGATATGGATATGGATTAGGCCTTTTTAATAGGTGCATGAAACATAGTCCTAATGTATATCCATAAACATAAACTAGTCTTATGAATTCAACAAGTGGGAGAGACAGTATATTTAATGGTATACTTAATGTAGGAAATTGAAAAACAACTTATAGGATGAACAGAACTTTGACCTGTTTCTTCATGATTGATTGGTCAGTTTTCAATCAATTTGGTACTGAACCAATCCGTCTTTAACCAGTGACAAACTATCGTAGGATTGTAGAAGCAAATAACTCTAGAGTTTTTCGTTTTTTATATCGTCTTCCACATTTGTAGCATATATATTTGTATATTAATTTGTATATATCGCCGCTGTCCAATAAAAAACATGTATCTCCATTTTTTTCCATTTTAACTTTTATGCATCATTTGAAAACAGCTGCTGCCATTTACACACTGTGAGATTTGCATGATGAACGGACCAACTACAATGGCCCAGAACTGCTCAGAAGGATGTCTGGTTCCATTGACTTACATTATAATCGAATGAGGTTTTTGGCCTCTCCTGTAAAGTTGCCATTTTGGAGATACCTGTTTGTCTTTGGACAGCAACGATATATCCATCGAGGGGCTAACCTAGTCATTTGATACATTCATCAATGTATTCAACTGGCTTATCTTTTTATCTTATTTCTGCTTATTACATTGTTATAAAATTGGTTAGCATAGACCCAACTAAACGGAAATGCCCCAGATCATAACACTGCCTTCAGCAGGTATTACAGTGAGCACATCGCATGGTAGGTCCATCACTTCGTACCCTGAAACACCCACTGCTCTGGAATAGGCTAAATCTGGATCCATCCGACTACATGATCTGCTTTGTGGAGTCTTGAGTCCGGTCTTTATGTTCCCTAGCATACTGGAGCCTCTTTTCGGATGAGCCTCACTAACAAGTGACTTTTACATACAGTGTAATCCATTGTTAGGGCCACATGTCCGGTTTTAGGCCGTTCAGCTTTTTTCAACTCCCAAACAATATACATGCCATTGGCTCAAGTCTGTGTTAAAAGACATTCCTTGAATTTCATTGGTTTAAGAACGTCATGTGACATTGTGATTCGCCTGCCGGCTAACAGGTCCTGTCACAAATTGCATCCATTCCACCCAATTAGGTGAGTAAAGCAATCATTTATGTATTATATATGTTGCTCTGTTCTAGTAACCCTTGACCCCCGTCCTCATTAAGATGTGCTCCTTTTGGGAGTAGGATGGCCTCTGTATTGGGGTTATGAATGTGACCACCCTACTCATTGTGTACCCATATTTAAGGATCAGGTATCAGTACCAGTACTGCAAGGAGTGCTGGAGTATTTCCGTACACTCACTGTGTCTTGCTGTAGTTGATGGGAGTCTATTGGGGGCCTGTGCTGATGCCTATCCTCAGCTATTGCCTGCCTTTCATCTGCCTGTCTTTCCTACTGCTGTTTTCATACCAGAAGGTGGTCTTCTCTTTAATGGTGTGATCGTCATTGGGGCTATAAATCACACATCACAAACAGACAGAACGTTTTCTGCCTTTGAATTCCGAGGCAAAGAACGGATTTTTTTTTCACTCCCTTTCCCTTCTCCTCTGTCTTCCTCCCTGTCTGTCTTCCCTATTTCTCTTTCAAAGCACATTTTAGCTCTATTTCTATGACCTTAAAGTCTGATTCATTTCACAGACAGGGGAGTAGCTCAGGTAGAGCGGGAGAGTGTGTATAGTGTGTACAGACAGACAGATGAATAGAGGCAGGCGGCATGTATAGACAGGAGCACAGCTCAGGCAGAAGGAGACAGCGCGTAGCTGTGCATTGGCATGCACCCAGCGCTAGTGACCGCTAGGATGGGAGCGCTATTGTCTGTCTGTACTGTTGTAGTGTCCGGCGCAGGTCGGTAGCTGTCAGCCAGCCAGCGTGTTGCTGAGAGCTGCTGTCTAGGAGCTTTTGGACGCTGCTTCCGTTTTCTCTGCCCGCTGGACAGCTCAGAGCAAACCTTCATCCATCTTCCTCTCGTTCATCCGCCCAGACAGCTGTTTTTAAACAAGCGCTCATGCCAACAGGAAGTGTCTTGAGTGGATCAGATTACACACACACACACATGCAAGTCCAAAACACACACGTGCAAGTGCAAGCCGTCATCCACCTCTTGCCCTTTTCTTCAGTGATCCGGAACCCCACAGGGCCTGCTGTGTCTGATTTACTCAAACCAGCACAACACACACTAACTCGCCACCACCCGGCCAGTGTTAATGCAGTGCATAATTCCTGCTCTGTGGTGGTCTTGATCTTTGAAGAACAGGGTTTGGGGGCCAAACAAAGTGTACAGAGAAACAAATGGATGACAGCCTGTAATTGTAGTACTAGTGAAAGAAAGAAGGAAACAAGGAGGTGTGCAAATTAATTATTTAAAAAATCATACAATGTGATTTTCTGGATTTTTTTCTAAGGTCCCGTCTCTCACTGTCGAAGGGTACCTACGATAAAAATGACAGACCTCTCCATTCTTTGTAGGTGGGAAAACTGGCAAAATCACCAGTGTATCAAATATTGACTTTCCCCACTGTGTATATAGATAAAACCAAATTTTGTCTGTATCTAAGATTTCATTCTGCTTTTTAAACACATCTACAGGGATATAAAAGTTCAGTCTTAGGAATTGGTTGCATTTACTGCTTTTAAACATATTAAACAATGGTGAGGCCTGGACACTGGAGTGTCCAGCCAATTGTTCTGAAAACACCAGTACCTTCATTTCCTCTTATTTTTTACTAATGTATAAGCTTATAGACAGACACAGACATCCTTTCAGACACTGAGCAGTGGTCATTTTGACTGCAAGTAAATATACTGAGCTCAACTGCTGCCCATCCTGTGTGGCCTGATGCTGCTGCTACATCTGCTCTGACTGGGAGCCACTGGGAGCCTTTTACCACCACGAAGCTCCTGGCTGTCCTGCACTGTGGAAGCTTGGCCTGCACCTGCACCCATCTTATAAACCACCAACATAATTACAGACTAATCAGACATACACTCTGCTTCCCTGTGCTGTCTTGTATCTGGTGTTGACCCGAGGAGGATGGGTTCCCCCTTTGAGTCTTGGTTCCTCTTGAGGTTTCTTCCTTCCTAACTAAGGGAGTTTTTGCTTGCCACTGTCGCCCTCGGCTTGCTCACTGGGGGCTCGAACACCAGATTCTTTGTAAAGATTCTTTGTAAAGCTGCTTTGTGACAACATCTGTTGTAAAAAGTGCTATAAAAATAAATGTTGATTGATTGATATATCAGTATATTAAGGATCTCTGATTTTTAAGCTGTACCAAAGCTTTATAATAATAATAATAATAATAATTGAGCACTTCACAAAATCTGGAGCACTGGAGCTTATGGCTAGATGTGGCTATCCCTGTTTAGTTTCTGTGGCTTACCAAATTCAGGCTGTATCTGCTCTAAATATATTTTGAAGGAAGCACAAAGGCACATACACTGACCCTGTCATGCAAAGACGTAATAACAATGGGTGCAGCATCTCTCTGACTGTGTGCAGGTGTTTCAGATGCCTTAGAGGAGATGTGTGCGTGTGTGTGTGTGTGTGTGTGTGTGTGTGTGTGTGTGTGTGTGTGTGCGCGTGTTGTGTATCTCTGTGTGCTCATGTGTCAGGATTTCTAATGTGCACTAATGTAAAAGCACTTGGCCTTGCAGGGAGGGAATATTTCCCCACCAGGCACTGGAAGATTAGCGGCTATGATTAGCATCCGTGGCTAAATCTGACTTCAGCCGCAGGCGTTTTCTCTTGCTTTGCATGAACTGGGTTTGAACTTTTCGCTGGAAGACAAAGCCTGCTAAACCGGAGGACTGAGCATCGCTGTAAAAGCGAATGGTACTGGTGAGGCTTATTACCTGATGATGCTCACTGCTAAATTAATTGATAGAGCGATTTCCGTAGAGCGTTCCTCACTGTAAACATGTCATTTGGCTGATTACATGCGATGGATGTGAAAAACAATGCTAATCCCTTTAGCGTACTGTATTCCATAGATATTTCACTCGAGGAGATTCGTCACAGTATGAAAATAGCTCACGGTTTCAAACTGTCTACAGTGCAGACGCATTAGCGCACGTGTTAGCGCTTCTCTGGCAGCTCTGGTGATAAAATACTGAATTTTTTTTACCACGTTAGAGGGGGATTATGTGGGGCAGCCGTGCTGGAAGCCGTGTCGTTCTCTAGATTAACCTTGGATCTTTCTGGATGTCTCTCGTCCAGCCAGCCTGTTAGACAACCCAGCAGTCGGCCTAGCCCTTGTCTGCCACTGCGTTTTTTTCACATTCAGTCAGCCACAGGGCCATTATGTGTAAGGGAGAATGTGCGTATGTGTGTTAGTTCAGGCTCGTACTGTACCTGCACTATTTTGGCGATAGGGAAAATCATAGGCCTGAAAGGAGCTCTTGAGCCGCTGTGATTACAGTGATCTGAGCCAGGGGAAAATGGCGGGTTTCGCCCTTGCCGTGTTGTTGGAAGAAGTGAGTTTTGTGGTTAAATGTGCACCACAGGCACTGATTGCTCGATTGCTCTCTCCGGGGGAATGAGGGTGGGCCTTTATATTGGTGGAAGTGATGGAGAGGGTCCGCACTACTGATTCAGCATTAATTCGCATGTGCGTTATTTTCATTTTACCACACATCCTGTTGAATGTGTTTGGCATCATCATCCAGATCCCATGCCTAACTCATCAAAAATCTGCCTCAAGGTAGGAGTGGTTCCCCTCACTCCATTCTGCTTACCCTGCCCCCTACACTCGGCTCCCCCAGCCAGTTCCCTTCACGCTGTTCCCTCACCCTTTTTTCCACATGCTGTTCCCCACCCAGCTCCTTCACCATGTTCTCACACCCAGTTCTCTTCAACATGTCTCCGCACCCTGTTACCCCAAACCCTTCCCACATCCTCTTGCTGTAACACCACACACCTTGCCTGTTCTTGAGCCCTATACTAATTAACCCCATTCCCCTCACTCCTTTCCCATTACGGTGTACATCTCTATTCATTCCCTGCACACTATACTCCGCTTCCCATTGTACTGTACCCCTAACCCAGCTCAGCTCATTCCTTGCACCCAACCCTTCACCCAGTTCCTCTGACTCCATATCCCTTAGCTCACTCCCAGCATCCCATTTCCCTCACCCCGTATACTTCACCTCATTCCCTGCACTCCCTATTTCCCACTGTTCCATTCTCCATTCTTCTTACTCTGAGCCCTGTTCCCTCCACAATGACTCACTCCATATCCCCACCTCATTCCCCTCATCCCATGCCTTACTTTATTCTCCTCTCCTCATATTCCTTACTTCATTCTCCTCAGCTGCTCCCTTCACACCATACTCCTCATACCCTGCCCCATGCCCCATGCTCCTTCCTACTGAACCCCTCAACCTGTGCCTTTCACACCATATTGATATACCGGTCCCCTCATATCCCTCACACCATACCCCTTACCCCATAGCCCTCAGCCCAGTGTTTGTTTATGTGTGTGTGTGTGTGTGTGTACGTGTGTGTGTACGTGTGTGTGTGTGTATGTGTGTGTGTGTGTGTGTGTGTGTGTGTGTGTGTGTGTGTGTGTGTGTGTGTGTGTGTGTGTTCAGTGTCTGGATGAAAGAGATGCAGGTGTGACTGTTGACTCCCCGAGTTCTGACAGGATGACACGCCTGCTCTCCCCTTGATGGCTGAGATTCTTGCGGGTGCGACTGTGTGCGGTTGTGTGTGTGTGCGTGTTGGTGTATGATTGGCCTAAGGTATATGCACAGAGCTGATGAGATTGGACAGCTGTCTGAGATGGTTTATGGGGTTAAACATGAATCCAGAGATGTGAGCCAGACAGTGCGAGGGCAGCCGCTCCAGCTAAAGCTGCAGAAAATAATTTGAGGCAGAGCGTGGCCTCTGCTGAAATCCTGCACTGTGTGCATTTTGTGACTAAGCAGCAGGCTCATTATTTTAGTAATGGTGCTTGTTAGGAAGAATAATTGCTTTTCTTAAATATAGACTAGAAAAATAGCAGAACTCCTTTAAACCATTGATCCATTGCTGTTTATTTGTGCAGAGCAAAAGGTTTCCTTAATTACTCGTACTTTTATTTAGGGGGTAAAGATGTTAGAGAGTGAGGAGGATTCAGTTGGCGAAGGTTCAGATAGGCCACAGAAGGCCTTCAGACTGTTTTGACTCTGAGTTTAAAATGTTCCTTAATGTAGCGAAAAATGGTCCTGCGTCAGTTCAGTCTCAGCACAACGATGAGCCTCTGTTCTTCTCTCATCTTCTATGTACTCATGCTCTTCTTTTCCTTTCTCTTCTCTTCTCTTCTCTTCTCTTCTCTTCTCTTCTCTTCTCTTTCATTTTCCCCTCTCTTCTCTTCTCTTCTCTTTCATTCTCTCTTCTCTTCTCTTCTCTTCTCTTCTCTTCTCTTCTCTTCTCTTCTCTTCTCTTCTCTTCTCTTCTCTTCTCTTCTCTTTCATTCTCTCTTCTCTTCTCTCCTCTCCTCTCCTCTCCTCTCCTCTCCTCTCCTCTCTTCTCTTCTCTTCTCTTCTCTACTTTTCCCTTTCATTTTCCCCTCTCTTCTCTTTCATTTCTCTTCTCTTCTGTTCTCTTCTCTTCTCTTCTCTTCTCTTCTCTTCTCTTCTCTTCTCTTCTCTTCTCTTTCATTCTATCTTCTTTTCTCTCCTCTCCTCTCCTCTCCTCTCTTCTCTTCTCTTCTCTTCTCTTCTCTTCTCTTCTCTTCTCTTCTCTTCCGTTTCATTCTCTCTCCTCTCCTCTCCTCTCCTCTCTTCTCTTCCATTCCCTTCTCCTCTCTTCCCTTTCATTCTCTCTTCTCTTCTCTTCTCTTCTCTTCTCTTCTCTTCTCTTTCATTCTTTCTTCTCTTCTCTTCTCTTCTCTTTCATTCTCTCTTCTCTTCTCTTCTCTTCTCTTCTCTTCTCTTCCTCTCTCTCTTTTTCTCTCTTGTCATGTCTTCTAATTTAATATGTATATGTGTATATAAATATGTACATGCCTGTTTACATATGTAAATATGTATATGTATGTAAATGAACAAACAACAGTGAAAACATGCATCTGTGTGTCAGCTTTTCGCCGCTGTCTTGTTGTTGTCCACATTGGGCGTCTCTGATGACCTGCCAGTAGCTTCATTTGGGGACTGATGTTTTCATTTCATGTCTTTGTAATTTGCCAACAACAAGCACAACAAAGCAACTGCACCACGCAGGCTGGCTCCGCTCGCTGGTTCGTGGTTGGCCTGATTGAGGTTTTCTTTTTTAACCGTCGCCACATCAGGGCACTGTTAGCGCCTCATCGTCCATAACAGGTGCGGAACATAATACAGTTCACACCTTGCTGTTCTGATGAAATATCACACATCAGGACCCTCCCAGAGGCACACAAGCCCTCACGCACATACATACTTAGGCTCCTCCCAGGCTCCTCATTCCCATGGTTGCTGTGGCAACCACATCTGCTGGAAAAGCACTTAAAAAAAACTTGAGGCAATGAAATATCACAGACATGCTCATGTACAAACACAAAGAGCACATTTCTTCTCCCTCTCTCTTCCTCTGTCACTCTCCCTATACGCTAGATAGCGACAGATATGATCAGAATGCCTTAAGTCATGAAAGAGAAGGCTTGATTAGAATGCTGAGGCAGGATACAGAGCTGGGAGTTATCTATAGAGTTGCCCAGGAGAGGCTGACACTTCTTTTTGCTTCTGCACATGCCCGGTAATACCCCCCCCACCCCTCTCATTCTCAAGCATCTTCCATATTCACATTCCACTGCTGAAACAACAGCAGCCACCCTAGCCAGCACTGAGCCCACGCTGACGAGGAGTGACTCAGTAGGTATACCACATCACTGCAGTAAACATTCACAGCCCCGTCCAGGAACATATGCAGTTGAGTCAGAGCCATTCACCTGAGACTTAACAGAGGTAGACAAGGGTAGTGTTGGTAGTCTTACCCAAGGACTCCTACTGATATAGCTTAGAGTGCTTGTCTTGGTGGCCAACCAACCCCAAGTCTGCAGGGCAAGGAGCAGAGGTGTCGCATAACGCCTTTCATTCATAATTTTATCATGACTGAAATCCTTTGCATTAACTGTCGTTTAAATAAAAAGTACAGAAACAAACAAAATCTTAAAATAATGGTAATTATAATTTTGGGTAGCACTTTAGAATAAGGCCAAATAGATTTTATGGATGGTTTAAAATGACTGTATTAATAGTAATTACTTTTTATAACTACTAATTAATAGGTCAAAAGCGCTTTACAAAGTGCTATTAGCAGTTATCATATGATAACTAGAAATATGTACTAAAGCTGACAGGTTTGATGCTGAAGGGAAAGATTTAAGATTTGAATCCCTTGTTGATCCCACAGTGGGGAAATCTAGTCTTCCGCATTTAACCCATCCATGAAGTGAAACACCCACAAACACACCCACTAGGGGGCAGTGAGCACACTTACCCGGAGCGATGGGCAGCCCTATCTACGGCGCCCAGGGAGCAATTGGGGGTTAGGTGCCTTGCTCAAGGGCACATCAGTCGTTACTGTCAGTTCAGGGAATCGAACCGGCGACCCTGCGGTCACAAGGCTGGTTCCCTAACCTCCAGCCCACGACTGCCACCTACAAAGTAAGACCAGTAAAAATCTGAGCTTTAACAGTCTAAGCAAATATATGTTTACAGTTCAACTAACAAGCGGTCCTTGTTTACCTTCTTAATTATGTGTTGCAACTGTTTATTAATTGATTTAAATTATGTATGATCTTATTAATGGCCATTATTACACCCATTTAAAGCTATACATAAACCCTAGTCTTGTTCTAGAGTGGTACCCTAATTGTAGAAAGTTGTTATATATGATAAGCTGTTCATACAATATTAAAAAGAAAGTTTATGGTTTCAAATTTTGCAATAAATAAATAAATAAATGGGCTTTAAGATACCCCTGTAAATCCTGTATTAAACTTTATCAATCCAACAGCTGTCGGCCGAATTCCTGTTTAATAAACTTGTAGCCAGTTCATTACCAGCTGTTGGCTGAAGACTGAACACTGACGTATGCTGGAAATGCTAAATTCTTGTGGTTTAATAAAGTAGGGATGAGCAGCCACTTAATTGACAGCTACTAGCTTGATGCTGCTGTATTGGGGCCATTATAATGCCCCCCATACTAATTATATATTATTAATGTGGAAATGATGTGCATGTTTAAACCCAGTAAATTCCATGCATGACTTTTTCAGTGTATTACATCACACACAGGGTTGGAACTTGATAATTAGTCAGTGGCTGTGAGAAAATGGAGCGAAGATATGATGTTTGTCTCCAAATTTAAGCTGGGAAAACCATGAAGAATGAGAAAATGGGTTTTGCCATCTCTGGCGACTAATTACTCATGTTTCATGGTCTTACCCAAATTTGCCCCAGAGTGAATAAGCTGACTGATCTATGCTCCACCTACAAGTGCATTCATTTGCAGCATTTGGACAAGACATTATATTGCACAACCCAAAATATGGAGAAATTATGACTATAATAACAGTGTTATAAAAATATAATCTTCTAACATGACTAATTAGCGGAGTACAACTTTTTTAGTCTTTGAATTGTTTTATGTAAATGACAAGTTGCTTTCAAATTGCATGAGTGACCATGCAGCTAGTGCTAATACCATGTTGGGATCAGACTACACAATATTCACACTGTGTCAGATATGCCATCATAATGCCATAATTTCATGCTGTGTCATGGTCAGGAGACTCTACAACTCTACATAGTTCATTTCAACCAATCATCATTCACATCCTTGAGTGACCTAATGGGCCTATTTCTCTTCCACATGTTAACATGCCCTCATCATCAAAAGAACTGTTGTACCCAGAAGTAAGTGATGGATTGCAATGCTGTTGGGAAGAAAGGAAGATAAAGGTGATGATACATTTAGACCGAGTTGTGCAATATTTATTGAGCTACACATACAGAATTAGTATCTCTCAGCATGGCGTTGGGCCACCATGTTTACTAACACGACATCACAACATGAAAGAAATCTCAGCATGAAGTTATAGAGGCTCCTATTGGTGTCCTTTGATAATCCATTCCATGCAGCTTGAATATCCTCACACAGTTACTGCAGAAACTTCCGAGGTAGGGGTGGAGGTGGAGTAACACTACTTCTAGTTGTTGGTCATCTCCACCAGCACAAAGGCGGGACTCATCAGGGACGATGACCCGCTGCCGTTCTGAGACAGTCTAGCACGACACCATTGCGGTCTTTGGTGATGTTGATGTGGTGTTAGGGGCAGTTTGCGTAACGGTCTGCGTGCATGAAGTCCTACATCATGCGGCCGCCTGCCTGCGGTGCTGAGACTAACCGGATTACTCATGGAGGTCATCACTGTCCGCTGAACGTCCAATGTGGCTGTTGGATCGGTCAGGTACAGTGATAAGTAGCAGCCTTGCTACTGGTTGGGGTAGCTTAGTGGGTAACACCACTACTCAGGATGCCACCTCTACGTGTGGGAGACTGGGGTTCGAATCCCAGTCTGGGTGACTATGCTGAGCTACACCAATAAGAGTCCTTGGGCAAGACTCCTAACACTACGTTGGCCTACCTGTAATCATTAACCTTGTAAGTTGCTCTGGATAAGAGCATCAGCTAAATGGCAGAAATGTAAAAATGTAGTCACATAACATCAGAGCATTAACTTTCATTTGTTTGTCTGACATTCTCAGATCTACCCACCAAGTTTAACTCCGGTTGGCTTATTCCTTCTGGGTGCAACTGTTTATGCAACTGTTCTTATGATGATGCATGTATATATGTCAGAGAGCAGTCTGTCCTGCTATTTGTCAACATCCAGGACCAATAGTTTTGTCCAACTGAATAGTGTAGCATCTTCAAAGGCAAAGTTAACATTACATAGTGACCCATTATGTTGAATGGGATTTTGGTGTTCTGTAGGCCGTTCTAACTCCACAGCAGTCGCTACAAAAGAGTGCCTTGTGAGTGGAGTATGGATAGATAAGCTGACCCGGAATTTTTGCAGAGTGAGTGAAGCTTTTAACGCTAATATTATCAAGACTCCAATCCACTCCACAGCATTTGCTTTGGCACACATATAAAGACTGGCTGAATGGCCAAGGTCACTGGGTTCAATGAGATCCCAAGAGCCACATGTTCCAAATCTCAGAGGGCTCTAAGAGTAGCGGTCATCTAGTTCAACTGTCACCTCCAAATAATTTGGAAGTCGTTTTTGTGACGTGCCGGCACCTTTTCCGGTTGTTGTGTTTTCAGACCTTACGTTGCAACACAAATCGCGAGGCCTAAAGCATGTAACTCGGACGGACAGTCGCTTCCTTTTTAATAGAGCATCTGCCATTGTGTTCATGTTTGACATCACAAAATACAGTTCTCTGAAGCTGGTTACAGGAGGTGTGGTGAGAAAGGAGGATGAAATAAGGAAAGGTAGCATGGCCGTCCTTCAGATCCAGTCCTTTTGGGGTTCACTATCAGCAGACTAACCTACTTGCGCACACACACACACTCACACAGTTTGTGTGTGCTCCACAGGGGGTTGTATGTTACAGCGCGCTCAGAACAGGGTACCCCTCAGATTATGGCTCCTGGGCCACTTTATACAGAAGGCAGTTATTTTTCTACAGCCATTTTCCAACCTATGATTTTGGCTCAGAGCAAAGCCTCTTCACCTCTACTGCCTTCAAATTCAGCTCTTCTAGCTTTGTTTCCCTGTCGTCTTATGATGCTGTTTCAGTATTGCCCATATACTTTTGCAATCGGTGTTAAAGTATATATCTTTCATGGAGTGCTTTTACTGTATTATTACTTAGTGTAGTATTTATGCTGAACAACACGTTACCACTTTAAAGCAGAGGTCTGCTGTGACCGACCAGGAGCTGATCTCAGTACAGGTACAATTACGGCAAGGCTGCGTCTCCGTTGTGTATTACTCACTAATACTACACACTCTATGCTATGTACTACTCTTAATAGTAAACGTTCAGCCGCAAATACACACTATAACAACTATGCATGATCAGATAGACCACCAAACTGTCAGTGAGATGACCCGTATACGAAACATTCAAAAGTACAGATCAAATGGAGATCAGACTCCATTATTGCTTTATATCCAAAACAGAAGACAACACAAAGCTGCTTGAGTTACTGCTGAGGTCTGAAAGGATGATGTAGTAGCTGTCAAGAAGCGCCTGGAGTTCTCAGAAACTATGGATGGACCACCCCAGAGCCCAGTGAATGTGTTTGGGATTACATGGGTCATAATAAGCAGCCAGTGCTGCAAACTTTTAAGACTGGACTTCGGAGGTACGGAAATATCTATGCAAGTCTCCTGAAGGAGAATGGAATGCCGTGTTATGGCTGGTTGGGCTGGGCCGGCAGTCTCTGGAATTTGCATAATACTTCCTTGGAATTGAATGACTTAAAAAACTCACATCCAGGGGTCAGAGGACAGACTGTACGTACCTGCTCATCAACACCATCCATATCCACAGGAGTGTCACACTCCTTCCCAGTTTGCCTTGCTAGTGCCAGAGATAGCCCTCTATTTCTGCAAGAGGGGAGGGAACCGGGCCTGACACCATTAAAGAGAAGCCTAATAGATGTAGTCATAGCCCCGTGAAGGGAGGAGAAAGGTCAGGGAAGGATGTAGCTGGATGAGAGAGAGAGAGAACAAGAGAGAGAGAGAGCATGAAATAGGCAGACAAAGAGGGGGTGCGAGCAAGTGAGGAAGAGAGAGTCTGAAAAGGCCACATCAACTGTGTGAGTACGGAATGAGGAGGTCCTGCTGTGTCATTCTCCCAGCATGCCGCGGCGAGGGCCCAGGGTGACAGCTTAATTATCTGTCTCCGCCAATCAGAGCGCGGCTCCGCTAACCTCTCCCAAAACATCCAGCCGGGCGGAGCGTGGAGGGGGTATAGGCAGCGCTGATGAGAGACGGAGCCAGGAGAAGCCTCCGAAACACTTTCCTCCCTTTCTTTTTCTGACGTTTGCTGACAAACAGTGATGAATTGGCCACTCGGAGGCCCTACCACCTACAGTAATTGTTCCACCTTTCGCTCTCTCTTCCTTCAGAGGCTCCGCTGATTGCTTTGTGCCCAAACAACACCATTTTCATCCTTGAGAAGGAAAAACCTCGGGGCCAGTGCCTCACATGGAGGACAGTGATAACATGGAGACTCGCTACAGCTCCTCTCTGCTGCTACACATGCCCAGCAAAGCAGTAAAGTAGGCCATTATACACAAGTGCAGGAAACAGGAAAGTGAGTAAAGGAACCAAAAGCAGGAGAGCACTTGGAAGAATGAAGCAAAGGGGTCGTTTGACTCACAGAGTGAAACTATATTGTATCTGTTTGACTGAATACAAAGCGCAACGTAATTAGAAGACATTCCCACAATCATTCATTTTTTGGGATTGAAGCTGCTTTTATCCAGAGCCCGAAGGCAGAAGAAGAAAAGCCAGGCAGCTTTAACAAAAGCTTTTTACCCCTAAGTAGGAATAAATGATCATTTCAGGTTATTAGCATATGTAAAACTCAAAAAATACTCAAAATGTATGCCATGTACCTAAGTAGTGAATCCATCTACACTATATAAATGTAAGCTTCCCACACAAAACTGAGTGACCTGTGACTGAAACACACCTAATACATTTACATCTACTGCATTTAGCTGAAGCTCTTATCCAGAGCGACTTACAGGGTTAATCATATTACAGGTAGGCCAATGTAGTGTTGGGAGTCTTGCCCAAGGACTCCTATTGGTGTAGCACAGCATAGTCACCCAGACCAGAAATTGACCCCAGTCTCTCGTATGGTGTGGTAGCTCAATGACAAGGGATGTTATCCATTAAGCCACACCAGCCACCAACAATAGTGTGTAATACCTCCGTGAGCACCAATAACAGTTCCGTAGTTGGGCCAGATTTAGTGGAAGCGTTCTCTTCCATAATTCCGAGGAGAATTCCCTGTAGACTGGGATTTTAGCCACTGCTGGTAGACCCGTATGACCATACGCTTCCATATACCTTCCTTCACACTATGGTCTTTGATACGCCCAAATGCAATATATATATATATATATATACACACACACACTATGCATGTCATTCCTGATCTGTTGAACTCTTAGGCAGTGATTCATGATTGAAAATATTTATCCATCCCCTCCTGATCTCTTGTAATCTGTCAGCTTGTTTGATGTTGCTACGCTTACCACCAATGTGTTCATGCTTTCTAAATTCCATTGATTTAACAGAAGCTGCATTGCTCAATGGATGAAATCTAAACAAAGTCATTCAAAATTGTTTAAGTGCATTATAGAAACTTACCACAACATACAGGGGTTGGACAATGAAACTGAAACACCTGTCATTTGAGTGTGGGAGGTCTCATGGCTAAATTGGACCAGCCTGGTGGCCAATCTTCATTAATTGCACATTGCACCAGTAAGAGCAGAGTGTGAAGGTTCAGTTAGCAGGTAAGAGCACAGTTCTGCTCAAAATACTGCAATGCGCACAACATTATGGGTGACATACCAGAGTTCAAAAGAGGACAGATTGTTGGTGCACGTCTTGCTGGCGCATCTGTGACCAAGACAGCAAGTCTTTGTGATGTATCAAGAGCCACGGTATCCAGGGTAATGTCAGCATACCACCAAGAAGGACGAACCTCCACCAGCATCACGTAGTGACCTGGCCACTATCCTGCAAGAAGAATGGCTTAAAATCCCTCTGACCACTGTGCAGGACGCAGTATATGTCATTCCCAAGACGAACTGACGCTGTATTGGCTGCAAAAGGAGGCCCTACACCATACTAATAAATGACTGTGGTCTAAAACCAGGTGTTTCAGTTTCATTGTCCAAACCCTGTAGACTTACCAAAAGAAGGGGGCTTATGGTGTTATTTTGGCTTACAATGCCCCAAATTTTCCTTTACTCAGTAGGTGCAATGGAAAAAATGATGTTTAGACGAAAACAGTGTCTAAAATCTATCAAAAAGTAATCTCAGGCAGTACATTTTAATCATTTTATGTAAATACTTTCATTCAGGGAGCTTTTAGAGTCATTGAACATTCCGGGTGTGGGTCCTATCATCCCCACTGTGAACCAATAAGTTTCTTTAGAATGAAGATTTTCACATTTAAGTACTGAATTGTTTTGTTTTACATCTTAACTATTAATCAATCTGTGGAATTCCCCTTAAACATTTTTCCAAAGTGATGAATCTGAAAACTAATGCTGACCTATTCTGATTTTTCATCCTGTGATGGCCCCTTTAGTCGCATGGACACTTCAGTGTGCCGCCTGTTAAATGAGCAGTGTGTAATATTACCAGGAATTAAACATAGTGTGCCAAACAGTGTTTCCATTAGTGTGTAATAACCTGTAACTGCACATTGTTAAGCCCTTAATGTCTAAATAGGAACTGTCGTCAGAGACATATGGTGCTGCAAAGTTGCTACAAAACTACAACTACAAACCGCACACTGGTTGAGAGCACCTTTCCAGTCCAGTGTTTTCACCTTGAAGTGGCAACTGCAATTTGGTCATGCCTAGTTTTGATCTCAGAATCTCAGAATCAATGAAAAGCAGTAATTGTGAGACCCCTGGAAGCGACCTTGGAAGGGACTATTGAATATCTAATACTAATTAGTAATATCTAATCTAATTAGTATAGAATATCTCATATCGCATTCAGGGTGCCGGATCACAGAGCAAAATCAGCAAACACAGAGTCCAATTACTTACAGGCTGCACTGTGGTTCATACTCTGGACACACGGAAAATGCGCCTGGTTTCCCTGACTGTGTTACAAAGCTAATATGCTTCAGTGAATTCGGCGTAGACATGCTAAATAAATGAAAAACAGCCTGGCTCACACAGCAGCACACTGTGCATCTACTTACCACATGACAAACAAGTGAAACCGAGAAACAGGAGCTTATTTGCCAAAAAAGCCGGCGATGCCCTTTAAAGAAGGCAGAGCAGCAGGAACAGCCTTTTCAGTTTGAGCATGCAGAGCAGCTCCCCCATACAGAGAGCAACATCTCCACTCCACTGCCCAGACCTTTTCCCCAACACAACGTTTCATGCACTCCCCAGCCATCCAGAACCACGCGCCCAAATTTATCCATGTGGATCCATAGCCCAACCCACACACGCCGTACTTTCACAGGTACTGTTACAGCATGATCTGCTAATATTGCCTCTAGTCTCGTATAACTGCCTTGCAGTAAACTCATTATCAAAACAATAGCTGCATCCAGAAGGAAGTGTCAGACTGCAGTGCAATATGAAGGGAATATAAAGGATACCAGAAACAATAAATGATGATAAGTGTAGACGGACATGGGCAATATTCATTGAGCAACACATACAGAAGTAGTGTCTCTCAGCATGGAGTCGGGCCACCATACTTGTTAGCTCAACATGTCAGACATAACATGAGTTGATGATGTCATGTAGATGATAATCTATCTCATGCTGCTTGAATATTTCATGCACTTCCTGTAGATTGTGCAGTAGGAGTGGAGGTGGAGTGACACCAGGCCTTCTGGTCATGTGATGTGCTACAACAAACCATTCAACAATTCATTCTGGATACGTTGGTCGTCTCCACCAAGACAAAAGCAGGACTCGTCACTGCCATTCGGAGTCACTTCAAGACAGTCTGGCACGACACCACTGCAGTCTTTGGTGACTCTGCCATGGTGTCTTCGTAACGGTCTGTGTGCATGAAGTCCTGAGTGGTGCAGTCGTCTGCTAATGATGTTGCATGGAGGGCATCACTGCTTGCTGAATGTCCAGAGTTGTGGCTGTTGGGCCAGTCAGGTACAGTGATAAGGCCTGTCCTTGCTTACGTCACATACACGGCCTATCACTTGCATGTCTCACAACGTCACTATTGGTTGTTTCCTTCTGGGTGCAACTTTTTTCGACTACTTCTTGATAATGAGTTTACAGCTTTAGAAATGCACTGATGAAGCAATAATACTACAGACTGGCCTGCATCATTTTTGACTAAAACTGATTTTTCTCTGGATTGTATTCCTACTTCCTACTTAATTCGTAAAATATTAAGTAGCAAGTATCACTGTTCTAAATGGGCTTTCTGTAAAGCAATATTACAACATTCTCCAACACTGGCCTGCATTATTTTGACCAAAGCTTGCTTTAGATGGATTACATAAATTCATGATTCATCAATACGCCCAGAGAACACTCATCTGGAACAGTGATTGGCAAAGGGGCTCACAGCATGTTGTGATCAATTAGCAAGCTCATTTGTTTAAAGACCAATAACACAATATCAATTCATATGATGTTATTGTGGCATCTTGCCGAAGTTTGTGATGCAGGAAACACATGCTCTTTATTGACAATGGCAGCATGGACAACCCACACCCCAGCACACCCCAACATAACACATTAAGCACATGCATGCAACTTTAATCTAACAGTCAAAACCATGTACATGTCTCTCTTACTATGGCCATGGCACTTCCCAAGACCCTGTGCGTGTGGCCACACATTAGCGGGATGCTACCATGTACTATGCAGCCATATGTAGATGTGTAACCCAAACGTTACTTCCTTTACTTGAATCCAGGTGCATAACATGGATATTACTATGATTTAAATGCCACAGCAGATATATTATATGCTGTCATGAATTGGCTCAGCAGATTATGTCCCGTAATATGACAGTGTCATGTTACCTTTGCTGTTTATTAGCATGATGTATGTCATACATCTTGATGGCTAGCTTGACAATTTATCCATCATGGCATATTTAATAGCATGGTCTTTCAAATGATATGTAGCAGGGTTGCTGACTACTGCTGCACCCGCCCTGCAAAGCACATGTGAGGACGCCACATACTGTAATTACATTGTAATTACAGTGAATAGTAACCAGTCATAGCACTGGTGATAATTTAATACATTTTTAAACTGCTGTTGGTTTCTGGGATTATTGGAGAATACAAGAGGCTCAATGAAAAAGGCGTTTGTTATTATAACACCTGTGGTGAACTGCTTTCAGTGGGAATTAGTTCTAAACCTACATGATGATGTTGTTCCCCCATATCACAAATGAAAATCCACATTCCAAAACATATCTCTGTAAATCCATATCCCCAAATGACCCCGTAGTCTGAATCTCCAAACCTCCTCCCAAATATCAATACCCCAGAAGCACCCCACTCAGATCCATACCCCCACGCATTTACACTCTGAAACCTCCCAGGATGAGCACACCATGCATAAACTCCATGTTCCCCTGATCTCATCCAGGCCCTTGCCTTTTAAAACCACTCAGAACATTCACTAAAACTGCAGAAAGTGCCTCTGCTGAATATTTCATGTTTTTTCATGTGATGAAATTGCTCTGCTAGTGCCGATCTGAGCCCGAATGAACTCTGTAGATAAATGCACATGTTCTATTGCAGAGGGAAGTCTCCCACTCGTGGCTTTGCGTAGCATTGCCTAGTTATATGGTAGTAATTATTGCCGGAGCAGGGAAGGCAGCAGCTAACCCTTAAATCCACAGGCCACCTGAGGCTCGGTGCTTCTGTCCACTCTGCTGCAGTGGCTGTGGAGGGCAGGGAGCTGGGGGAACCATTAAAAATGCATTCTGTAGATGCGCCTGTCCTTCCTGGGGCATCCTGCCGGCTGGCATGCCACAGACTGATCCGCGCAGCTGCCAGCCTCATGAACCTTTAATGCGTCGTTACATATTGAAGGAAAAAGGCATTAGGGCTCAGGCGAGGTGCAGCTCAGGCAAGCTTTTAGCCCAAAGCTCCCGGGAAGCATGCTCACCGTGCTGGGGCCATGGAGCTGTCACAGTAAGGCACGGCGTTTGTGCATGTGTGTGTTCAAGTGTGTGTGTGTGTGTGTGTATGTGTTGTTTAATAGGCGCTGATGGGGTGAGAGAACTGTACCCTGTAATCACTGTGATGAGAGGAGGTAATTGTGATAACAGGAGAGAATTGGGCAGCATTAATCACACTTCCACGGTACAAGAGGCTGCGCAGAGAGGAGAGAGGAGCATGCATGGCATTCTGTGCAAACGCAAACACATATACCCAACCATGCAAAGATTAGTCGACATAGTCAGTTAAGGAAAAATGTGCTGTGTGCATTAGTAGCTTTGTTCTTTAAGGTTGTAGTAACTTCAGGCTCCTGCAGATGGTGCTGCACAAGGATGACGAGGTTATGAATACCTGCGGGGTGTGAGTGACAGGATTCATCGAGTGGGAAGAGGGGCTAAAGTGCAGTGAATGCCTCGTTTCATGTGTGGAAAATGGCTCCAGAGCAGATGTTAATGAATGGCTAAAAGGAGTGACTGCATGTGGGCGTGGCCAAGACCATAGTGTGAAGGAAGTAGCTGAATCTGCAGGTGTATGGCAGCGTACGGGTCTACCAGCAGTGGCTAAAGTCCCAGTCTACAGGGAACGCCTCCACAAAATCTGGCGCAACTGCGTAATTCTTTAATGCAAGAGTTGAACATGGAAGGGGGCTACATCCAGAAACCTGTCCAGTTCATGCCAAAGCGAAAGGTAGCTGTTGTTGGCGCTTGTGGAGGTACTACACGCTATTAGGTAGGTTTCAGTCGCAGGTGACTCGTTTCTTAAATGGATCAGTCAGGAAATGCGGCCTTAACCGAAGAACAAATGTGGCGCACAGCAGTGGCCTTTGGGATATGCAATTGGTGTATTGATGTAGACAATGAAGATGGCAGGATAACTTAATTAGTCAGTAACTGAATAGTACTCAATGGAGTAATCAATTATAGCCATTAGGCAAAGCAAGGCAGGGCAAGTATATTTATAGGCATGCAAGATACATTCAATGCGCTTTACATAAATAAAGGACATCAGAAGGAAAATAAAGTCAAAGTGCTTAAAAAACAACAGAAAAAATTATAAAAAGTATAAAAGTAAAACTATAAAACTATAAAAAGTAGACATTATCAATCAACCCAAACCAACTTCTGTTATTCAGTTATATTGGGGCCATTTCCAGCCCCCTTAATGGAAAAGGTCACAACTAGGCTATACATTTAAGGAATTTAAACCTCTGAGGAATTTAAACCATACCCTTGATGATGTGAATTGCAACTGCACCTAATAAAAAAATTACATTTTTATGTTTTTCATTTTTAACATATGCTAATATTACATGGAAAGTGCTGCCAGATGCTCAAATATATCATATGCACACTGAGACAGTAGAATTATTAAGATTGCGCACATAGAAAAATTCATAATGAAGTCCTGAAAAGATGTGTATGAATCAATACAATCATAGGAGTCATAAACCAGCCATTTAGAAGCCAAACACAATATAGATAGATAGATAGATAGATAGATAGATAGATAGATAGATAGATAGATAGATAGATAGATAGATAGATAGATAGATACTAGATTTTGTATTGTAGAATATTATGGAGATACATTGTCCATACCCTTGATGATGTGAATTGCAACTGCACCTAATAAAAAAATTACATTTTTATGTTTTTCATTTTTAACATATGCTAATATTACATGGAAAGTGCTGCCAGATGCTCAAATATATCATATGCACAGTGAAAAGTCTAAACGTCTTTGGTCTGGACACATTTAGGGAATATCTAAAATCTCCTGGCAGCTGGTTCCAGCTTTGGGTACCAAAAGTGCTGAATGCTGGCTCACCATGCCATGGTTCCATGGATCTGATATATGGCACTGCTCAGTGACAGGCTCTGATAATCTGATAGGCCTGTTAGGTTGGTATTCATTAGTTGTCTTAGCAAAATTGCAATGTGCCAATATAGCCTTTGCACCCAAACAGGGACCCAAAAACAAGCACTTGGAAACAAGCTCACCTGTCAAAACGAGTCACCTGTGACTGAAACATGCCTAACACCATGTAGTACCTCCACAGGCACAAACAGCTGTGAGTGACTGGACAAGTCACTGGAAGTTGGCCACATCAATGACACTCTTTTTGAAATTGCACATTTGGGCCAAATTTGGTGGATGCCCTCCCTGTCATTGCACTGGTTGGTCTCGGTAGTCTCACAGATTTCCAAGAGGATTTAAATCTGGGGAGTTTGCATGAATGCTTCTGAATGTGCATCATGCCAGCAATCACAAATACAGCCCTGTGAATGGCGGAACTGTAATCTCGGAGTTCAGGGATAGTTTCACACTTCCAGGTTTCTGCCTGCCTCTATCCTGATCTCCCGAATTCCATCACCCAGAACCCACTGCCCGATAGTGTCACCATCCTCACCCAATCACGCCCCGCGTTCCTGTTCGTCAACCACAGAGTACTGACTACACACGTGTTCGCCATTCAGTCTGTTAGTTTATAAGTCCCTGTTCACTCACCCTCTTTGCAAAGTTGTGCCACCCCCGTGTCTTATTGAGCATCCTGCGATTCCTGTTTGCTATTTCTGCTTCTGACTCTGTTTGATTTCCGGTTTGATCTCTTATTGTGTTTGCTGGCGGAGCGTCTCTTCGTTTTTCGATGCTTGCTTCTACTTCTCATTTATGACTCTGTCTTCTCCCTTTGTTATGTTTGCCTGGATTCTGTGCTTGAGCTTAACCGCTAACTTGCTAAGAAAGCCTTGCTCTGGTTTTAGCTCAGCTTGCGTCACAGCGAGTTTGTTAATCATTACATATAGAAATGTTACTTTCCTTAACAAGATGAGGAGCAAAAAGCAAAACCTGGTTGTCCAGCAGCTCAGTGTAGGCACTGTGGTTCAAGTTCACAGTCATCTCAACGAGAGAACCACATTTCCACATAATTAAAACACCCCCAGAACATCACAGAGCTGACTCATTTCTGGTCCGCGGAGCTTAGTAAAGAACTGTGGGTTGAAACAGCTGACATTCCATGTAAAGGCCTGCCAACGTTGTCCAGAACAATTAGTTAGATGTCCATTTGTCTTGCCTATAGAAAACATGCTATACATCCACGCTTGTCTGGTCAGATTCGCTCTGATAAGTTCTCCTGGTGCTTTCATTTAAAAAAAAAGGGAAACTGCAGAGACAGGAATTCACTCTGGACCAAACAGCATACTCACACTCCTGCCAGCATACATCCTGCGCTGCCGCTTCTGCACCTACGGGCAACGAAACAAAATGCAGCGTCCTCACAATCCAAAGCAGGCTCACGGTTAACCTCCCGAGAGCGAAATACCCGCTTTTCATTTTGCAACAATTCACACAGAACTGTCTTTCAGCTTAGGCCAGGTGTGCCGTGTATGTGTGTGTGTGCTCGTTGGAAGGAGCCGGGGTTTACCTGTGCCTGTGTACAAATTGATTCCTGCTCCGAAAAAATACCCCCAGGTTTCTGCTTTGGTTTCCAACGCGTCTGCTTGTTCTGGTGAGACAAAACAATGATGAATAACACAAAAGCACTAAAGCAAACAAACCGCCAACATGAAACGGCTACGGTGCCGAACGGCTGCCTGCTGCAGCGGGATACGCTAAGCAAATGGAAGTGATTGGTTTTCACTTTGACCGTCTTTTCTCGGTGATGGTTGTTTCAGATACTGAAATGCGAAGAAATGTCGTCCGTATTTTTAGAGTGCACTTGTTTTGCGTTGAGCATAAGTCAGGTTTATGGAACATTCGACCTCATTTCAGTCTTCCTCGTTTGGCCATTACGCTGTGGCATTGCTCTGTACTTGCAGAAATGGCCTTTGCAATTTTGTGCACAGTGCTTTCTCTAAAATGCTTCATTCCACAACATGCAAGAAGTCATCTCATAACACGTTTTCTCTTGTTTTGTGTCTCCGCAGGTAAGTGTGACTGACTGGAGTTGGCAGGCTGGTGAGGGGGTGACGTAAACTCTTGGGTCAAGAATTGCATCCTGGTTGAAAGGATCCACTACTCAAACCCCTGTAATGTGGTTGGTGACTTGGTTGCATATGTTGAGGCATAGTTCCTCTCTCTCTCTCTCTCTTTCTCTCTCTCTCTCTTCTCTCTCTCTCTCTCTCTCTCTCTTTCCTGCTCGGCCTATATGATTTATTAGCAGTTGCTGTGCGGTGAGCTCTAATTGGATATTATGTATGCCCTATTCAGAACACAGCCAGGGAGAATAGTGTACTTAACTGGCTGTATTATCCTCCCCAGAGATGTGTGCAACGCATGTGTCACGCCAAAGCTGGGAGGAAGCTGCTCGTAGATGCCTGTAATTGCTTCATTTTTCTTTCATATTTAGCTGCAGATTAGTTATTTCTCCCCCTTTCTCAGTAAGCCGTGGCAATGGCAAGCTAAAATTGGCCAGTTGGAGCTGGGAGCTAATAGGGAAGGGAAGAGAAAAAGAGAGAGCTCCCCCGGCGAGACAGATGTGCATCCGCCTCCTTGCTATGTCGTCGGAGGAGCGAGTGTAATGGTGTGTGTGAGCATGTGTGTATATGTACGTACCTGTGTGTATTCATTCATGCTCTCGTATGCTCGATGTGGTAGTTTAGATTTGCACTGGTGAATAGCCATCAGTCGGATAACACTTACAACGACTTTTACCATTTAATCAGTTTATAGTACCGCTAAATGGCCGACTCGCTAAGAGATGGAAGCGTTATGGTTGTGTAGTGTTTAGTTGTTAGTTGTTATGTAATTTTACCATCAGATTTCTCTCTTTAAGCCACATGCACTAAAACTGCCGAAGTTAAGAAGTGCCCAGACACCCTTTCTAACTAATCAACAGCATTGGCAATACAGTGGGACACTGTAAAGAGCCTAAGGTCATCATGCCCAATGCCAAGCATCAGGCAAAGGCACATATATATAGAAGTATATAGAAGTATATGGGGGAAGTATATAGATGGGATCAATAAAGTATCTATCTATCTATCTATCTATATACTTCCCCCAGCAATGGGCTATGGAGCTGTGGGACTGCGTTCTGATGGAGTACTATCCCAATACCTTTGGTAGTGGTGATCCAAAACTAACTAACCGAACTAACTAGCTAATCACATCACTAACATCAGTAATGATCTTATGGCTGAATGCAATTAAGTCCTCACAGCTATGTTTTACCATTTAGTATAACATCCAGACAAATAGATGCCAGTACTGCAGCTAATTTATGTGTAGCATAAATGATAAACATGTATCTCCACTTTTGTCCATTTTTACTTTTATGAATCATTTGAACACACCAGCTGCTGTTTACGCTGAGTGAGAATCTCATGATTAACGGACCAACAGAAATGGCCCAAAACTGTTTGGAAAGATGTCTGGTTACATTGACTTACATTAAAGTTAAATGAGGTTTTTGGCCTCTCCTGTAAAGTCGCCGTTTCGGAGATACTTGTTTTTCTTTGGACAGCGACGATATATATGTTGTATATTTCTGTTCTTTATATTTTTGTGTTATTTATTGTAGATAGCTTGGCTACATTGTATAACTAAGCCAAAGAATGAGTAAATGGATAAAGGAATGAAAGATTGAATGGTGATTTTTGAGTATCATCTCTGTCTAAAGAAAGACGAGTATCTCCAAAATTGCAACTTTCCAGGAGAGGCTAAGAACCAAATCTAATTTTGATGTAAGTCAATGGAACCAGACTTTTTTTCCAAGCAGGTTTGAGCTGGGTTTGTTGGTCCATTCATCGTGAACGGCAGCTGCTGTGTTCAAAAGATGCATAAAAGTGAAAATCTACCAAAACTGAGATACATGTTTTTCATAGAACAGCGATGATATGATGCGTCAGTCAAACTTTATGGTAGCCTTGATGACTAAAGCTCCCGGATTACCTTTGTAGCATTGGTTACAAAACGTGGGCTACTTATGAGCACATTTGCATGGTGACCATCTGCCATTGCATGTACGCAACTTAATTTTGTTCCTTGGTAAACAGGTTCAGGTAGGAATTCAGACTTGAAGCCTTTCCAAAATCCTGATTATTGTGCTAAGTGCATGAGTAATGCACAGCAATTACACAGGCAGGGCTAAGCGACATGACTTATCTGATGTACGGTGAATAATCTTTCCAATTAGTAAAAAAAGCGTGGCTCTCTTACTCATGAGTGGGAGGCTGACCTCTAGGTCACAGTTAGCCAGCGGGCCTTCTGGAACAACTGCATTCTGATCAGCAAAACCATCTCTGATTCAGCCTCGCTGCCTCGTTCCTACCTCTAGTAATTAAATACCTTCTCCCACTCACCACGGAGGCCAAAGCTACTTCACTTTACTGTGGACACTACCGGGTAATGTCGAACTACCGGCCTTCTAAGCTGCTTCTTGATCAGTCAACTTAGTCCCGATCACACTGGTAACCCCCTGATCATGGATTATTCAGTAACTATTATAAAACTTAAAAAAGTTAGTTTTAGAATAAAACTTATAAAAGTTCTGTCACTATGAAGAGCTGAAGTGTGGCCTATTATCTTTAGAATAAAGAGTTATCATTGGTTTAGCACTAATTAAATGTAATTATATGTAATTACATATGTGTTACATGGTGAATTACATTTTCCACCAATGTACTTGAATTTCCCTCTGGGATCAATAAAGTATCTATCTATCTATCTATCTACATTCTGTATCAGCTTTAGATCTGCACTTCTGACTTGTTTTTGATTGAGGAAAATGCTAGACGCAAAACTATGTGTTCTTGAGTGTGAGTATCCACACTACTGGCGTGGTATCAAGCGGCTAAAATAAGAAATAATTGAATCAACTTTTACCATGCTTTTGTCATCCTAGATGAAATCTGCAAGGTTCCAATCCCATGTAGCTAATAGTTATGGCCCAAATCTATCCCACATTCCCCATTTTTATTTGGCCCACTTGCTGCATGGCACCAGTTGCAAGATATGGGCCATGAAGGCATCAGATTAGTGCCACACATCAGCCAAAAGTAGGGAGCACTGCCAAATCTGTTCCACTAGTGGACCAGATCTGTTTTGGAACATATGGGCCATATGGGTTCTTGTATAGATGTGGGCCACTTTTGGCTTGCATCCAGTTTACCACAGGGCAGCACTACCATATCTCTTCTAGACGTGGACCAGATCTGTTTTGGAACATGTGGGCCATATGGGTTCTTGTATAGATGGGCCACTTTTGGCTCGCATGCAGTTTGCCACAGGGCAGCACTACTATATCTCCTCTAGAAGTGGACCAGATCTGTTTTGGATCTTGTCGGCCATATGGGTTTGTATGTATGTGGGCCACTTTTGGCTCGCATCCAGTTTGCCACAGGGCAGCACTGCCATATCTCTTCTAGACGTGGACCAGATCTGTTTTGGAACATATGGGCCATATGGGTTCTTGTATAGATGGGCCACTTTTGGCTCGCATGCGGTTTGCCACAGGGCAGCACTACCATATCTCCTCTAGAAGTGGACCAGATCTGTTTTGGATCTTGTCGGCCATATGGGTTTGTATATATGTGGGCCACTTTTGGCTCGCATCCAGTTTGCCACAGGGCAGCACTGCCATATCTCTTCTAGACGTGGACCAGATCTGTTTTGGAACATGTGGGCCATATGGGTTCTTGTATAGATTGGCCACTTTTGGCTCGCATGCGGTTTGCCACAGGGCAGCACTACCATATCTCCTCTAGAAGTGGACCAGATCTGTTTTGGAACATATGGGCCATATGGGTTTGTATATATGTGGGCCACTTTTGGCTTGCATCCAGTTTGCCACAGGGCAGCACTACCTAGAAGTGGACCAGATCTGTTTTGGAACATATGGGCCATATGGGTTCTTGTATAGATGGGCCACTTTTGGCTCGCATGCAGTTTGCCACAGGGCAGCACTACTATATCTCTTCTAGAAGTGGACCAGATCTGTTTTGGAACATATGGGCCATATGGGTTTGTATATATGTGGGCCACTTTTGGATTGCATCCAGTTTGCCACAGGGCAGCACTACCTAGAAGTGGACCAGATCTGTTTTGGAACATGTGGGCCATATGGGTTTGTATATATGTGGGCCACTTTTGGCTCGCATCCAGTTTGCCACAGGGCAGCACTGCCATATCTCTTCCAGAAGTGGACCAGATCTGTTTTGGAACATATGGGCCATATGGGTTCTTGTATAGATGGGCCACTTTTGGCTCGCATCCAGTTTGCCACAGGGCAGCACTACCATATCTCCTCTAGACGTGGACCAGATCTGTTTTGAAACATATGGGCCATATGGGTTATTGTATAGATGTGGGCCACTTTTGGCTCGCATGCGGTTTGCCACAGGGCAGCACTACCATATCTCTTGTAGAAGTGGACCAGATCTGTTTTGGAACATATGGGCCATATGGGTTTGTATGTATGTGGGCCACTTTTGGCTCGCATGCAGTTTGCCGCAGGGCAGCACTACTATATCTCTTCTAGAAGTGGACCAGATCTGTTTTGGAACATGTGGGCCATATGGGTTTGTATATATGTGGGCCACTTTTGGCTTGCATCCAGTTTGCCACAGGGCAGCACTACCATATCTCTTCTAGAAGTGGACCAGATCTGTTTTGGAACTTATGGGCCATATGGGTTTGTATGTATGTGGGCCACTTTTGGCTCGCATGCAGTTTGCCGCAGGGCAGCACTACTATATCTCTTCTAGAAGTGGACCAGATCTGTTTTGGAACATGTGGGCCATATGGGTTCTTGTATAGATGTGGGCCACTTTTGGCTCGCATGCGGTTTGCCACAGGGCAGCACTACCATATCTCCTCTAGAAGTGGACCAGATCTGTTTTGGAACATGTGGGCCATATGGGTTCTTGTATAGATGTGGGCCACTTTTGGCTCACATGCCTATTTTCGGATGCTCGTACGCTATCGGGGATACATTCCGAAGCTGCAGTTCTCTGTTGTTCCGTTTACAATCTCTTGTGTTTCTGTTTGTGCAGTCTTCAAAAAGGTAATGCTGTCTTAGCGTCCGTGGGGCTTTGGGACCTGTTTACTTTGTCATGGTAGACGTCCTCCCCTATGCTCTCTCAGAACAGATGCACTGAGAGGAGCTAGGTTTTAGGAAGAGGCTGGTAATTACCCAGTGCTCCATTAGAATTGTTAATCTTGATGTTCCTATCAGGACCTCACGAACAGGGAATAAATCAGTGCTGAGGAAATAAAAATTACCGCACTCCGTAATATTTTTTGTTGTTTCAGTTCATGGCACAGTAACGGTAATGACTTCTGACACAGTCGCTAGATTAGGACTGATTGCTTGTTCCACATAAAGGCTTCACTTCCATGTCATGCAGGGTGATTTGGCTGATTCATGTGGCATGGTTATTGATTTGAAGCCGGACCGTCCTCCACCGTAGTCCTATTACGCGTTCATCACTCAAAGAACCTGCTAATGAAATGGCACAAACAGCCATCATATCTCCTTCCTGGAAACACCCAAACCCCGATAGCTCCTAAGATATTTTCCCTGCCAGGTGTAGACACAATTGTGGTTTGCATACAGCCTTCAAGCGAATGTGTGAATCAACAGTTGGGAATCGCAGATTTTCCAGCCAGCTCTGAAAAGGTGGTGTATGTACAGGAGACATGTGATCAGCCCTACATGATTGGCACATTCAAACTGACTAACGGCAATAGAAAGCTTCCCCGGGATCACCTTCACTAATGGCTCAAAATTTTTCATTGACTCAGTACGTTGATTATCTTTGGTGTGTAGTGACACATCCCGTTGCCTAATCCCTTCGATATTACTCTAAGCCCTGTCTCTGAATGAATCTTAATAGCCATGTAATGAGACTGCGCTCACTGGGTGGAACATCAATAGAGAACTGTTTCATTTGCCTTTTACAAACTCTGAAGTAATGGTGTCATTGTGTGTTGAGAATAACTCACCGTCTTGGACTGGTTTTAAAATAGTTCAGCTCTTTTGAACTAATTGGTCATCTCAGTGGTCATCTGTGTTTTCTTTCGAGTTTCTCTTCAAGCTCTTTGGACGTCCAGAGTGTTGTGTGGCCTGTCTCGTCGAGACGAGTCTCCGAGCTCATTAGGCAGTAGCATTGGGCACGTCTTCAACACACCATCCAAAAGAAAAACGAAGGAGGCACATTGATGAAGACTAGCACAGATGTGAATAACAATGACCTTTTATCCTCCATCGGGTCCCTGACCTATCACATCCCTCCTCCAGTCCTCCAGCTTTCTTGTTTTCTAATTAGTTCCTGATGAAGTATCGATTTCCATTTTTTATCCTTATTTGTTTTGCCACCGGCCTTTTGGACATGATGTAAGGACCTGAAGACAGCAGAACAGCACTGATTGGATTCATGGAACAGTCCATAGTTGTAGATGTAGAATGAGATCAGTGGCTACATGTCCATGTATGTGTCTATTCATACATCCAGTGGTGTACAGTAAGTGTAATGTGTTAGTGTACTGTAAGTAGTGTGTTGGTGTACAGTAACTCAGTAAGTGTAATGCGTTAGTGTACTGTAAGTAGTGTGTTGGTGTACAGTAACTCAGTAAGTGTAATGTGTTAGTGTGCTGTAAGTGGTGTGTTGGTGTACAGTAACTCAGTAAGTGTAATGTGTTAGTATAATGTAAGTGTGATGTGTGAAATGTAAGTAGTGTGTTGGTGTACAGTAACTCAGTAAGTGTAATGCGTTAGTGTGCTGTAAGTAGTGTGTCGGTGTACAGTAACTCAGTAAGTGTAATGTGTTAGTGTGCTGTAAGTAGTGTGTCGGTGTACAGTACTCAGTAAGTAATGTGTAAGTGTGCTGTAAGTAGTGTTGGTGTACTAACTCAGTAAGTAGTGTGTGTGCTGTAAGTAGGTGTCGTACAGTAAGTAACTCAGTAAGTGTAATGTGTTAGTGTGCTGTAAGTAGTGTGTTGGTGTACAGTAACTCAGTAAGTAATGTTTTAGTGTGCTCTAAGTAGCGTGTTGGTGTACAGTAACTCAGTAAGCGTAATGTGTTAGTGTGCTGTAAGTAGTGTGTTGGTGTACAGTAACTCAGTAAGTGTAATGTGTTAGTGTACCGTAAGTAGCGTATCGGTGTACAGTAACTCAGTAAGTGTAATGTGTTAGTGTGCTGTAAGTAGCGTGTCGGTGTACAGTACCTCAGTAAGTGTAATGCGTTAGTGTGCTGTAAGTAGCGTGTTGGTGTACAGTAACTCAGTAAGTGTAATGTGTTAGTGTGCTGTAAGTAGCGTGTTGGTGTACAGTAACTCAGTAAGTGTAATGCGTTAGTGTGCTGTAAGTAGCGTGTTGGTGTACAGTAACTCAGTAAGTGTACTGTGTTAGTGTGCTGTAAGTAGTGTGTTGGTGTACAGTAACTCAGTAAGTGTAATGCGTTAGTGTGCTGTAAGTAGTGTGTTGGTGTAAGTAGTGTGTTGGTGTACAGTAACTCAGTAAGTGTAATGCGTTAGTGTGCTGTAAGTAGCGTGTTGGTGTACAGTAACTCAGTAAGTGTAATGTGTTAGTGTGCTGTAAGTAGTGTGTGGGTGTACAGTAACTCAGTAAGTGTAATGTGTTAGTGTATTGTAAGTAGTGTGTTGGTGTACAGTAACTCAGTAAGTGTAATGTGTTAGTGTACTGTAAGTAGTGTGTTGGTGTACAGTAACTCAGTAAGTGTAATGCGTTAGTGTGCTGTAAGTAGCGTGTTGGTGTACAGTAACTCAGTAAGTGTAATGCGTTAGTGTGCTGTAAGTAGTGTGTGGGTGTACAGTAACTCAGTAAGTGTACTGTGTTAGTGTGCTGTAAGTAGTGTGTTGGTGTACAGTAACTCAGTAAGTGTAATGCGTTAGTGTGCTTTAAGTAGCGTGTTGGTGTACAGTAACTCAGTAAGTGTAATGCGTTAGTGTACTGTAAGTAGCGTGTTGGTGTACAGTAACTCAGTAAGTGTAATGCGTTAGTGTACTGTAAGTAGTGTGTTGGTGTACAGTAACTCAGTAAGTGTAATGTGTTGGGTCTCTCTACTTTAACAGCAGCTGCACAGATCTCTTCAGCTCCTTTCCTGACTCTTTATTATTATCTTTCTCTTTTTTCTATTTTTTGTATCTTGGTGTACTTTCCCCTTAGTGTATAAAATGTTTACAGTCTGTGTTCAGGTTACATGCCACACATGAGAGCTCTTACCAGGACAAATTCCTTGAATGTGTGAGATACTTGGCACAATCACGCGTTTGATTCTGAGGGTGAAACATGCTGAACACGCTTGAACCTGCAGCAGCCCCAGAAAACAGCTCTATATAAAAGCCTGTGTTATATGTCTGTCTATTGTGCTGTCTGTGACTCATGAGCTGAGTATTGTCATGTTCAGGGTCATGGAGAAAAGCAGGAGTAGGGAAACGTTTAGTAGAAAATAAGTGTCTGACTTTTCAATTCACTTTTACTGAACTGAATCATTGAAAAGTTCTGAACATTTTTTCCCTCCATGAATAAAAAAGACAGCTGGAATGTGTGAAGCATGGCTGTAGGGTTTTCGGTGCCACTTTAGAATAAGGCTACCTTCATAAAGAGTTATAAATGGTTTAAAAAGAGCTTATTAATGGTCATTAATTAGGTCATAAACACCTTAAAATCGTTAATAAGCAGTTACAACACATGAATAACTGGGGCAACAATGACGTGTTGTGAGTGTAACACTGAACATGCATACTTTATACCATTAAAGATCAGATTTGATGTTTACTGATCATACTTCATCTTTTCCATCAATCTGCATAAACCCTGTTGGCTTCAATACATATTCACCACATTGGGGGAGTGGCTCATTTTTGCCAGTTGTATTACTCTGTTATAACTGCTTATTAATATTTGTAAAGTGTTTATAACCTATCTATCAACCAATAACAACATACAAGGGGGGCAGTCGTGGGCTGGAGGTTAGGGAACCAGCCTTGTGACCGGAGGGTCGCCGGTTCGATTCCCTGAACTGACAGTAACGACTGAGGTGCCCTTGAGCAAGGCACCTAACCCCTAACTGCTCCCCGGGCGCCGTGGATAGGGCTGCCCATCGCTCCGGGTAAGTGTGCTCACTGCCCCCTAGTGTGTGTGTTCACTAGTGAGTGTGTATGTGGGTGTTTCCCTTCATGGATGGGTTAAATGCGGAGACTAAATTTCCCCACTGTGGGATCAACAAGGGATTCAAATCTATTAAAAATCTATTTTTGTAAACCGTTTATAAATCACTGGCTTATTCTAAAGTGGCTTTTGAATCATTGATTGCTTTTCAAAGTTCCTTTGTTTCCTGTATTTCCTATGTTTATTACATATGTATTTGTTTATTTGTGTATTTATTTATTTATTTTCTTATTTGTTCCACCACACATTCTCCTCGGATCCTCTTCCTTCCCGGGTTTCCCAGCAGACAATGCTGTTTCTTTCCCCAGTCACCTGTACAAACTCTTAGCCCAACCGAAACTATAGCAACAGATGAGGTGTTTCTATGGAAATAGCGCTCCGTCTCTCTGATGAGGCCTTCTTTTCAATGGTGCCAATTACAGAGAATCCTTGTGGCTGACCCTGAGCAGACACGTGCGCCTTCGCAGTCTGCCTGAGCTCCTTTCTTGACGCTTCCCTTTGATTCAATCAGAGACGGCCATTAACCAACAAAGGCTTTGAGTTGAGTTTTATTACCACCACGTCCCTGCTGTTAAAGTCTATGGAACGTCTCAAGCGCGAGGCAGCAGTCTGGACGTGGTGTTTTCAGTTGGCGAGTTTAGGGCAGGAAGCTAACCCCTGTGTTTACTCTAGCTGGGTACAGCCTTGTGTAGTTAGCACGCAGCCAGTCATGATTTTTTCCCAGAGAGTTGTGTCCAGGCTTTGGAGTGAGTTCCCCAATAAAACTGTGCCTGAAACACGAGGAATCGGCCTCTGACAACTCATGGAGAAGAAACAGAGCAGATCTCAGTGGGAGGAAAGTTCAACAACCCATCATGCTAAATAAATAGACTCTAGGAACTAACACTTATTGGGTTTCTTGTTGGAGGTACGAAACTCCACCAAGCTTAGTTCTTCTTTGTTAGTACTTGTGGACAGTTGGGCCACATTAGCAAGTGCCTTGAATGCCACAGCTACCACAGAGAAAGTTGATTATAACAATGTACAAAATGGTACATATAGATGTCCACAGGAAAGTAAATGGCATCAGCGACCTGCTTCTCAGAAAACTCAGGGACTCTGGGACGTCTATTCTGACAACACGTCTGGGTGCTCTGACTTTTGCACAGTACAGTGGGCTGTCACTCTCCAAAGAAATATGAGTAGCTTCAAAAAGGCAGCTTTACAGGAGACATTTTTATTGTAAGTCAATGGAACCAGACTCCTTGCCAAGCAATGTTGGCCAATTTCTGGTGGTCCATTCATCAAGAAATTCCCACACAGTGTAAACAGCATTGAAATGACACATACACATAAATATCAACAAAAATGGAGACACATGTTTTTCTCTGGACAGTGACAATATGCCCGTGCACTTTTCTCTCCAGGTTCGGTTTTATTGCCCCTTTATTAATAAGTCACCTTGTGAAAACGAGACATGACGAGTAAAGCTGTTGTAATGAAGTGAGAATCCGAACCCTTTTAGCTGCTAGGGGCATATTTGCTCAGGTTGTCCATGGACGCCGGGCAGACAGAGGCCCGAGAGCCAACACAATCAGGTCCTAGGGATCCCATTCATGCAAGCTTGATATGGGAGCTCCGAGGCAGGCAGCCTTTAGTTTTTTTGGGGTAGCCCTTTGCTAAAGCTGTACATGGGAGATTTGAGGCACTCAACTGAAGGCCCGAAACCCAACCCCTGGTGCTTTTAAGGCTGCCTTTAGCTGAAACTGGCAATTACAGCTTTGAGACCTGTAGACACCCTAGAGGCCTGAGAGACAAGCCTTTCAGCTGTTAGGTGCCCCAGTGATTCTCAATGGTTTGATAGTCATTGTCACATCTCATGCTGCTGTTTCTCCTCCCTGCCCACAGAGGTCGCTCTCACCTGAATTTTAGCCCTGAGTTTCCCACCTGATCACAATCAGCAGCCATTTTGTATGTATATAGCCTCCGTGTTCTCCTTTGTTCTATGTGAAGTCTTGTATTGGTGTTCCTTGCAATTCTGAGCCGTTTCTTGTATATATTGCTTTTCTGGTTTTGAATCCCTGCTTTGAAAATCCGTCCAAAATACATCAAACAAGAATACAGCCAAAACTAAGATCCAAATACCAAAAACCATAAACCAGATCAGGGATTCAAACCCATAAAAGTCAGATTTAAAGACTCTAACTGAACAGCTAGGTCATCTCGGTTTCTCTGCCCAATCAGTACTGTGTAAACCCTACATAGACGATGGTACAGCCAACTTAAACAACCATGTGGGAAGGTTCTCTTCACCAAGTTCAATCCAAACAGTCCAAGAGAATGTAACTGGCCTAGGTGTGTAGGAGGCCACCCCCAGTCACTCGGCATGATGCTAGCCAATGCAGGCATCTGCCAACTGATGTAACAGAATTGGAAATGGAGTGTTCTCCCTCACACGTGTTGATGTGTCCAGTTGTGTTAGTTTCAGCTCAAGAAGATGCGCTGACTGGCCTCACTTGACTTTAAGGAAGCACTTGCTTGCCTTCACCCTCCCACATGGTAGCACTGTTTGATAGTGGGGGCCTGAGCTTGCGAGTAGGAGTTAGCGTTGACTGAGCCTGGAGAGAAAACTGGGCATTAAAAAAGTAACCTCAATTTAAAAAACTAACTCCGTTAACTTACTTATCTAGAATTGACATTTTGCCCCAAAACCTTTTGGGTTGTTTACATTGGCGAAGAGCAACACTGACTCCACCAGTGATAACTACACCTTCTAAGGCTTAAAGCACACATTGTCTTACCGTGATACAGAGTTTAAGAGTTCCAGGGTGTGCCTTGCCCAAAACATGCACCTGTTTCATCATTCGCACCTGGAGGCCCGGAGGAAGAGGATCCTTCAGGTGTGTGATGTGACGTGCATACCTGTCAGCTACAGGTTTGAAATATGACAGCGCTCATGGATACGCAACACCTCATATCAAACACTTCAGTTGTATCCACGCACCAGTATTGACATTGCCCAAAGGAGCCGTTCTGTTTGCATTAGTGTAGGAATTGAATGATGTGACCTACTGAAGCCTTGTAAACATTATCACCCGCCTATTTTTCAGTAAATATTCATGTTGACCTTTTCCACTGAATTTTGATATTGAGCTACAAATCATTGCAGCTTCAATACGGAGCTGGGAAAATGTCACTTAAATTGCTTAAAAGGCTTCTTTTCATCAATAAATGGATGTGTGAAACTAAACAGCGTGAAGTTTAAAGCATCAAAGCAAACCATGGGCTTTTCCTGTCTTTTGTAATGAGCTTCTGTTACAGTACATTTGTTTACTTGGAATTTGTATGCAATTCTTCAGCAATAGGCAGCTGCTACCTCCTGCTGTGCTACTCACTCTAGACCCTAGTACCTATCCTTCTAGAGGCGCTAATTAAACACAAAGGGTACTAACATCGTCTTTGTCAAGCAGGAAAAGTGTTGTTACCCAACAATTTGTTTGTAACGTTTGGTTTACAGTTTGTTCCTTTGGGCACCTTGTGTGTTTAAGATGGTAGTAACTTCAGGCCCCTACAGATGGCGCTGCATGAGGATGATGTGGCTAGAAATGCCTGCGGGGTATTTCTATCCAATCCAAACAGTCCAAGAGAATGTAACTGGCCTAGGTGTGTAGGATGTCACCCCGAGTCACGCGGCATGATGCTAGCCAAAGCAGGCATCTGCCAACTGATGTAACAGGATTGGAAATGGAGTGTTCTCCCTCACACGTGTTGAGGTGTCCAGTTGTGTTAGTTTCAGCTCAAGAAGATGCCCTGACTGGCCTCCCCTGACTTTAAAGAAGCACTTGCTTGCCTTCACCCTTCCACATGGTTCCCCTCCATAGATTGAGAAGATGTGCTACAGTGCAGTGAATGTCTCGTTCCATGTGTGAATGTTAATGATTGGCTAAAAGGAGTGACTGCATTTGGGCGTGGCCAAAGACCATAGTGTGAAGGAAGTAGCTGAATCTGCAGGTGTATGGAAGTGTACAGTCATACAGGTCTACCAGCAGTGGCTAAAATCCCAAGCTGGAAGAAATTCTCTGAATTGTGCCAGGGAAGGCATCCACCAAATGTGGCCCAGCTGCGCAATTCTTTGATGCAGGAGTGCTTGAACATTCATGGGGCCTACATCCAGAAACTTGTTCAGTCCTTGTCAAATCGAATGGCAGGTCTTGTTTGTACAAGCTACTAGTCGTGTTTCAGCCACAGGTGACCCATTTGTTGTCCAGTGAGCTGAATTCCAGTGAGTGTTTCAGACATTACTGTTGATTATATTGTTTTTATGAGCTCACTTTGCTTATGTTCGTATGGCATATTGCTTTTACTTATCACCACCCTCTGTGCGCTAATGCTTCTAGAACTATCTAGACTGAAGGTATACGGTTTTCAAAATGAAAATTGTAAGCCTTGTTATATTTGCTGTACACAGGCATATGTGCCTCTGACTGTAGTGATGTAGAAGTCACTAAAACCAGATTTCCTGTAGACTCAGAAAACCCTCTTCTGATGATATATCTTGAAGGTTGAAGTCAAATTTGATTTGATTTATTTGTTGATCCCACAGTGGGGAAATTTAGTCTCCGCATTTAACCCATCCGTGAAGTGAAACACCACAAACACATTCACTAGTAAACACACGGGGGGGCAGTAAGCACACTTACCCGGAGCGGTGGGCAGCCCTATCCACGGTGCCCGGGGAGCAGTTAGGGGTTGCTCAAGGTTGCTGAAATATTTATTTTATATACTGTATATTATTATATTATATATTGTATAATGCGTAAACTTCAACAGAATATATTTCCTTTAATGATTTAACCTGTATGCAAAAGGAGAAACATGAAAATATGGTGAATGTATTTTCTGATTTTCATCATGTACGCCCCATGAGGGCCCTCTTCTCTGTGATTGTGGCCCTCTCTCGCTCTCAGGTGGCTACATTACAGCTTGTTTAGACTGAAGCATTACAATTTGCTGTTGCTTTTGTTAGTTGGCTGCTCGTTAACTGATCCATAGTTCTGCTAAAGTTAGCCCAGTGCTCAGTCGTTACTGTAAATTTAGAGAATCGAACCGGCGACCCTCCGGTCATAAGGCTGGTTCCCTGACCTCCAGCCCACGGCTGCCCCAGTTATTTAGAAGACTCCATCTTCTCTTTTTGCCATAAAAATTAAGTTTGGCAACCTGTTGGGACTAGACCTATAGCACCCAGATGTATTTATTAGCCTTTAGATCAGTGGCTAGCTAGCTGTCAGGATTTGTTGAGCACTGACATACATACATACATACATACACACACACACATATATATATATATATAATTATTATTATTATTGTTTTTATTCTTATTATTTTATTATTATTTCTATGCATCATTTAAACATTGTTTACATTGTATGAATTTCGCAATGGAATTCTCACCCCAACAGAAACAACCTAAATGTTTTTAGACAAAGTCTAGTTCCACAGACTTCCATTAAATTGCATTAGGTTTTCGCACTCTCCTGTAAAGTTGCCATTTCTGAGATGCCCGTTTCTCTTTGGACAGTGACAGTACAGTGTGCTGTGCAAAGGTCAGAGCACCCAGACATGTTCTCAAAATAGACTAGCTGTTCCAGAGTCCCAGAGTTTTCTGAGAAGCAGGACCCTAGTGTTAGGGAAGTTGCAGTAAGGGTGAAATCTGCACCCACTGTTACATCTTTAAATCCCGTGTGTGATTTCTGTTCAATATACAGGTGCCTCCATCTTTTCCCCAGCAGCTGAAAAATAAAAGTGTATTTAATGACTCTGACTTTTGCATTGCACTGTATGGTGGACAGAAAAACCACCACATCCATCTTCTTGTTGGGACGTATGCCTGTGCTCCATAAAGATCTTTATCTGTTCTTCACCATTGCACGCACACCCACACTCACACCGAGAACGCTCACTCTTTCTTCTACTCGGACTTCGGCGGTTACGCAGTCCTCATGAGGAGGACTAGCCAGGGCCCATGTGCTGTTTGTGAATTGAACAGTGTGAGTGAATAGAACAGTGAGCGAGTATGGATTGCGAGATGTGAAATATCAGACAGACAAGGTGTTGAAATGTTTGGCCTGCTGGGAACAGTGCTCTCCACTCAGCAGGCTCAGCCTCTCTGTCAGCAGCTCACCAAGCAGGAGCTGGACTACAGCCAGTCTAGAGCCTCTCCCAAACACCAGCCTTGCCTGAGTCACCCCTGAGAAACACATCTACATTCATTTATGCTCGTAGAGGAGTATGTCTTAGAGGGACTTACATAGGCAAAGACTGTTCTATAGGGTGAAGACACACAAACTGCAAACAGATGCTCTGGAAAATCTTATTTCCTTAAAAGGTAATGATCAGTACTGTGTTTAATCTAAACCCGTATTATTATTATGTCCATCTGTGAAGCTGATGTGCTAAATCAGGTGTGTCAAAGTTGGCCAAAATAACCTCAGAGGAGTTCATATAAATGACTATGAAAGAATTTCCCATTCTATAGATTAGAATTCATTCCTCCAATAGACAAATGGCCATCGCTATGAAGCTGTGTTGGGTTGGATGTTCTTAAATGAACCATGTAACATTTTTGAAAGCTCTTTATCTGTATAGTCCATGTTTGTGATCTAAGCATATGCCGTGAGTTGGGATCGAGCTAAACTCTCTGGTAGTCCCTGAGGACGCACTTGTTATAGTATTATTTTTAATATTTTATAAGCAGTAATAACTAATAAAGTGTTTACCCAAACTAAATGGATGTGTGTGGTGATCCTAAAGACTCCACAGGCCTAACAGCTCCAACTGATGAGAGTCTGAACCAGTACATATCCTAATATACCACATATACTCTTGACGTATTGCAGTATTTTATTTCTACATATCTCCACCTGTAATATATGTTTTGCTTTTTAAAAGCTTTTATCTCTTTTTCTGCACAGTTTAAATGCTCTAGTTTCACTTTCAGTTTTGTGAATATTCATGATGGACAGATCAATAGAATTGGTTCCAAACTGCTTAGAAGTAAACATTGTACTTCAGGTTAAGGAAGCTGTTTCATCCCTCTGTAAAGTTCCGTTTTAGAAGTTTATAAGGTGGACTTACTAATTGTCCTGGTTTTATCCCTTAAATAACATAAAGAAATATTTATTACATATTTATTTTATATATATTTTTATTATACATATATATATATATATATATATATATATATATATATATATATATATATATATTTATTTATTTATTTATTATACATATTTATATATGTATTCCTGTCATATTATATCACATTAAAAGAAAAATGCTGGATTTATTTTCTGATTAGATTCAGCTGGATAAATCTAATTCTGGATTAATTCATGACATTGTAAAGCTTCATTCTAGAATCATCCACAGTTCTGTTTATCAATATCTACATATACATCTATGGCTTCCTAGTGTCCGGACAATTTCCTGAAAGTTGCCCAAAACATGCATACAGAATTCCTTTGTAGAGCAGTCAAATCATATTTTTAGTGCATTTGCATTCAGGCCATAAAGGACGATATATTTGAATAAGTAAGTAAGTATAATTTAGTAAATAATATGTATATTTAATATATAATATTTTATATTATATATAATATTTATTTTATACGATGTATATTATTATATTATATATTGTATAATGCGTAAACTTTAACAGAATATATTTCCTTTAATGATTTAACCTGTACGCAAAAGGAGAAACATGAAAATATGGTGAATGTATTTTCTGATTTTCATCATGTACGCCCCATGAGGGCCCTCTTCTCTGTGATTGTGGCCCTCTCTCGCTCTCAGGTGGCTACATTACAGCTTGTTCAGACTGAAGCATTACAATTTGCTGTTGCTTTTGTTAGTTGGCAGCTCGTTAACTGATCCATAGTTCTGCTAAAGTTAGCCCAGTGCTAATGTCACAGTAAACAAGCTACTAGTACCACTGCATCATCACTGTATTTTACCAGGACTACAGTCATACCAACAGTGCATCATAGCAACAGCCCAACATTCACTTCCAGCATTTAAATGGAAGTCTACCTAGTAAATCTGTGCACATGGCCAAAAGAGCTAGATAACAAATGAGCGGAAGACCTACACACTTGGAGAAATTGTCATTCCCACCCTTAGCTTTAATGCCTTGGGTTGAGTGGAGGAAGCGAGCTCCGATTCATCCCTTAAGGGCGATCCCTCACGCTTCATTTGAAATGCAGCCTTGATTAAAAAAACTCGCCAGCTTCATGTCTTCATAAGCACCGCTGATTGTGTGTCCTCTCCCCGGAAGTGTCTTCTGGCGGACACTAATAAGTTGCCCTCCCTGTGGGACCCCGGGGCTCAGAATGAGACTCGTTTGCGGGTGAGAGAGCAGCGGCCCCCCGGAGCGCTCTGGGAGTTGAGTTTGTGCTTGTTCTCAGCCCAGCGCCACGAGCAGGGCTTCATTAAGAGGAGCTAGAAGCTGGAGCCCAGTCACACAAGGCCCCGCTGAGGTTGAGGGAAGACAGTTAAACACCAGGTTCATTGCTTGACTAATGTATTCACTGGCTCTGTTACAGGCCCGCTCTGTTACTGGGCCTATTAAAGGCTGAGCAATATTGTGAAAAAGGCACATTGTGATATTTTATGGTAAGCTAATTATTACATTATTACTGTGGTTATGGAACGGGTTTGTTTAAAGTGGGGATTAACTGGACACTCGAGCCGATATGAAAAATGCCACCATCGCTGTATGCAGTAGGTTTTGCTGCAGTAGTCTCTAGAGTGGTTCTCCAATTTACCCACTACGAAGCTGCCTTCTGGTGATGTATATTGAAGGTGGGAATAAGCCTTTGGGAAGCTGCTTAGGTGTGGAAAGTGGAGGGCAAGTGGTTACATTGCTTTTTGTCTTTGAATGGTGAATGCAGACAGAAAAGCAAATAGCTGACATTTAAAACTAACAACTTCTTGCAGCCATATAAATTATATCATCACTGTCCAAAGAAAAACGTATATCTCTATTTAGGATTTGTTTCATTTTAGTAGCTACTACTTAATGTAGCTATCTACCTTTTCTCCAATTAGCTTCTTTCTCTGGTCAAAAGGTCAAATTAAGTGGCAGTTTTTTGATAAATAAAGCTATTAAGATGTTGTTTTTTTGGCTGTATTTGACTATAAAATGAAGCCTAGGTTAGCCTTTTGATTGATTGGTTGATTGACACCACATGGATTCCCAGGGGTCTGATTTTCAAAATGCATGCTGGGTATTATGGAGTACTCTGGTCAGGTCCTAGTCAGGCTCAGTGATAAAGTACTGCGCTGCAAAGTATATCTATATCTATGGCATTTAGCTGACGCTCTTATCCAGAGCGACTTACAAGGTTAATCACATTACAGGTGGGCCAGTGTAGTGTTAGGAGTCTTGCCCAAGGACTCTTATTGGTGTAGCACAGCATCACTCAGACTGGGATTCAAACCCCGGTCTCCCACGTGTGGTGGTGGCTACTTCGTGGCTAGTGGTGTTATCCGCTGAGCTACACCAACCTACAGTACTGCGTAACTTCACAAGTAATGTTCCTGTCTTAGCAGAAGCTTCACCTGTATCCTTCGACCCATCAGACGACCCTGCTCATTTAATCTCAGACTTTTCATGTTCTGGTTTATGAACGAATCAGACATTTCTTCCTCAGCCTCACAAACACTGAACACTTCTCTCATCCTTCCTAAAAGTTCGTCACTGTAGGCTGTTCAGGGTTTTATCATTGTGGTAAGCTTCTTGCAGTGGTCAGTGCTTTCAATGGTATCAGTGACCGAGTTTCATTCAGACTTTCAGGTTCACACTGTTACTCTTACAGGACTCAGGAGCTGATGGTTATTCTATTTAATAATGCACACATTTATGAAATCGTACCTATTTATATTGATTTCATGCTCGTCATGCTATCCGGTGTGAACCTGAGGAGGATGGGCTCCCCTGTTTGAGTCTTCGTTCCTCTCGAGGTTTCTTCTTCTTGGTCTGAGGGAGTCCCTTGCCACCGTTACCCTTGGCCTGCCCACTCGGGGCTTGGACCTGGATTCTCTGTAAAGCTGCTTTGTGACGACATCTGTTGTCTGTCACGTGGTTGGTGTAGCTTAGCGGGTAACACCACTACCCAGGGAGCCACCTCTGCATGTGGGGGACTGGGGTTCGGATCCCGGTGTGGGTGACTATGCTGTGCTACACCAATAAGAGTCCTTGGGCAAGACTCCTAACACTACACTGGCCCACCTGTAATCGGGTTAACCTTGTAAGTCGCTCTGGATAAGAGCATCAGCTAAATGTAAATGTCAATCTGTTGTAAAAGGTGCATCTATGATTTCTGTACATTGACTTCTGCTATAGGGGAACAAAATATGGGCAAGTATCATATTGCAAATTGGTACAAAAGATAAAGATTTTGAATCAAAGCCATTTTGAGCCATTTCCGTTCCTAATGACTTGTGATATGACCTGTTTAGAGGTCGGCCTGCATTGTATTGGACCAAAAGTGTAAACACTGATCCATCCAAAAACCCAGGATAAAGCTGGTGGCCAAAGTGATACTCCAGACAACATACCACGAAAAGTTCCTCCTCCCTTTCCACTCCTTACTCTAGAAGAAAAGTTGCTGGTTAGCATGCTAACTCCGGTCGATATCTCGGCAACCATACACTGACATCTTCAACATACCGACAAAACCTGTGATTCTGTTGATCAGTGCATTCTTCTACATATGAATCCAACACTAGGCTTTCAGCAGCCTGGCTGGAGGACACAAGTATGCAGCACATTATGTATTTGTCTACACCATCACACCATTAAGAGCCAGACAGCGGTTTTGTCTTTATGCAATGAGTGGTCCTTCGGGAATTAATAACAGCATTTCCATGAGGCATCCGGTGCTGGAGGTAAAAAGGCACGGCACCGAGGGCAGACGAATCGATAGAGTTTTGATTCTCAACCCCGCAAAACAGGGAACTGATCACTGGCAGACAGCAGCCTTGCACACACTTCAGCCATTTTGTCGAGCTATGTCGAGTCAATAATGCAATCTAGCCTATGCCCATTCCCAGCGCTCTCTCTAATGCACATTTATCGACAGGCGCTGGAGAAAGAGCTTTAGTAACAGACAGGGAGGTTTAGTTGAGCCCAGCGTGTTGTCCAGGTTTATACTTGTCTACAACAGCGGGCCGCATACCTCAATTACCTTCACTCGTGCACAAGCAGCTAATGTCGAGCGCATCCTCCGCACTGCTTCTTCCCCTGCATCCGCTCCTGCCGTCGATTAGGCCTTATGGTGTTTGGCCTTCATCCGTCTCACCTGCCGTTTCAAACGCTCTTCTCCAAAACACGTTCATGATACAAACAAGAGACGAGGTGACACGGAACTGCGCAGAGTTCCTTTTAGGGATTCATCATCTACCAAAGGCTTTTGTCTTCTTATCTGCCTTTCTATTCTTTCTTCCTTTTTTTGTCTTTCTGTCTGCCTTTCAAACTGAAGTCATTAAAAGTTTTCTTGGAAATAGTGTTCCGACCTTGGCATTCATACCTGCATTGGAAGGGTACAAAAGGCTTCTGAAAGGCAGCACATACAGAGTTGAACCCAGAGACACTGTCAAAGGCCTGTTTTGTGCGAGTAGATTTTTATTGGCGGAGACTATGAGAGCATGTGGGCGTACACACACAAGTGCCCAGTAGTGTCCGTTTGTCCATTTGTAATTGAATTGAGAAAAAAAATGATTCATAAAGCCCTTTTAAAAACAGCAACAGTTGACAAAGCTGACGTGCGGTTGTAAAGGCCTGTTTTGTATGTGTTAGTATTTTTTTTTTTTAATTGTAGCTGCTGTTGTTGTTGTTGTTGATTTTGCATCAAAAACATCCATAATTAATTATTTACCTGGCCATTTTTCCAAACGTTGAGTATGTTTGAATACCCTGGAATATCTTCATGCTCCCGTGCTATGGAATACCCTTATAACTTGGAGTTAACCAATTTAAAACTGATATATGGCTCATTCACAAAGCATTCTAGGCTGAAACCTGTCTTTTATGACTTCAGTGTGAACAGTCAGGGGCAAGCTACTACAGGCTGAATAGGTGGAAGCACTGTATGTAAATGCAGTGGCCTTTGTGAGCTTAGTTTACATGTAGTATATACATTTTAAGAAGCTTTAATATAAAAAAGGATTGTTTAATTGCTTGATGGATTTAAAGCAGGAGTGAATGTTGTCAAGTCAACATTTATTTATATAGCGCTTTTTACAACAGATGTTGTCACAAAGCAGCTTTACAAAGAATCAGGTGTTCGAGCCCCCAATGAGCAAGCCGAGGGAAGGAGGAAGGAAGGAAGAAACCTCGAGAGGAACCAAGACCCAAAGGGGGGAACCCATCCTCCTTGGGTCAACACCAGAAAGGAGCACAAGAAAGGAGAGTATAGTGTTGGTAGAGTAGAATAGTAAATGCCTGATTAGTCTGTAATTCAGTAGATGGGTCATAAGATGGGTCAGCAGGCGCAGGCCAAGCTTCCACAGGGCAGGACAGCCAGGAGCTCCGTGGTATTTAAAGGCTGGCATTGGCTCTCAGTCAGAGCAGATGTAGCAACAGCATCAGGCCACACAGGATGGGCAGCAGTTCAGCTCAGACAAAGAGAACAGCCAGACTGTTAGATCTCACAGAAGACCTGAACACACTACACGGTGTTAACAGAGTAGCACACCTACATTCGTAAATGTTCAATTATGCCAAAAGCAGGTTCTTTTGAGCAATGCCGTAGAGTAAGTAGCCACCACTGGGCTCCTAGAAAAACTTTCAGTGGATGGACTGAGATGAGAAATGTGAACGTGAAATATCTACAGATGATTCCAATTAATTAAACTGAACGTCCAAGTCAGTAAACGTGTAGGAATCAGTAAGAGTGTAATGTCCAGCAGTAGGCGGTTCTACAGTGACCACCAGCATCTCTGACCAGCGAACAACCAAAGGTTATTGACATCTCAGCCCACATGGACACTGGGTTTCTGACATCCACAGTAAACTAAGTTTGGTTCTAACTTTTTTCAGCTGCACATCCATGTGAATGCACTTCATCAGGCTTTATCAGTCCGATGGGAAACATGTTTGCAAGCAGTTGCTCAGTGTGCTGTGACAGCGATGAGCCTTTCAGAGCTGCAGTTAATGGGCAGAGAAAAGGTTTTTGAAGTTCACATCTTTAAAAATTATCCAGCAGCTTTTTGGAAGCCCTTAGTAGCCCATAGCACTTAGTGACTAACTGACTCATGTTCATGAAAGGACACCACTTCATTCCCGGCCATGCGTTTTTCTAAAGCACCACTTTGAAAACTTTGAAGAACAGCGACCGGGCCATGTAGCGTGTCTGACAACTGGCTCTCCTCTGTTGCTGTCCCTGGCCATGTGATATGATGGAACACACTACTAGACTCCCCGTCGTAGGCTAGGGGCAGAGTAAAGTCATAGCAAGACATCTATGCAGAACTAGGTCAAGCCTTTTCTGACCTTTACAAACAAATACTGACCGTTGAACGGATCCTGTGGTAGACAGGGAGCCACGGAGGAGCGACTACAACCACAGTGACGTGGATCCTTCTCTTGGTGCCGCTGAGCAGTCTAGTGCTGTACTCAAGACCAATACAGCCACTGAAGCATAACAATTCAGAGTGAAGACCAATTATTATATAGCCTAAACTTTTTTAAATATTGTTGTTATATAATACATATAATACCTTAGTACAACTTTGCATTGGGAGTAGAAGTAATGCTAAGGATTTTCCCTGTCCTTCATCTTTACACACATATACACACACATACATATGTAATATTAATGAAAGCATAAGAATATTAGAATTTGGAGACTCCCTCAGGGCATGCTTCAATTTTGAAACCAAGAAACATCAACAAACAAGCAATCCAGTAATTTATCATAAAAAGATCAATCGGATCCTTAACCAGCAGCAAATAAAGTTCATTTGAATATGCACAGCTGTGGTTTTCAAACTGTAGGAGGCTGCGTCCACCTCAGTATGCTTAGGTGGTACGGTTAGCAGACTGTTAGCCGTCTTTTTTTTATTCTTATTTATTTCATTTAACCAAACATAACTTTAAAGTGGACAAGCGTAGGTCATTATTTGGTCATTATTTGCAAAAATGGATTTAGGTGTGTGGAAATGTGAGTGGGCGTAGCCAGGGTGGAGCTGGAGAGAAAAATAGAGGAGACCATATACCCTCCCAGTAGGCAGACATTCATTCAAAACTCAGTCTGGGCTGAAACACACATGGCTTTTAATGGGTGGGGCTAAACTGATGTAGCTTGTTGGATTTATGTGTTTATTTTGGTCGTCCTGACATAAAAACTCAAACAATGCTAGTGCTTTTAAAAGTAAGGCTGTGTATTGGCAAGAACTTAGCAATATGATATGTGTTATGACGCATGAGTTATGGTTCGATATATTGCAATACAGTTTATAAGCAACACAGTATATTGCAAATTTCCTATCCCGTTTTAGGAGACTGTCATAGTATACAAAACACACCATTATATGCATAGGTTTGCTAATGCTAACATTAGCATTGCACTCTTATGCTGCTTGTTCACATTAAAGTGGTAGAATCTAATGGCTGATGATCGTTACATGTAGGCTATTCATTTAAAATGAATATTGTGTTTTGGATATCTGATACAGCATCACAAAACATCATATTACAAAACTCCTACAGCTCTACTCGACAGATTCCTGACAACCTCCCAAAGCTCTCGATCTGACCAAAAAGCCTCAAACCACTTAAGAGTACAGGGTCGTAAGGGTGCGTGTGATTTAGAAAGAGTTGGAGAAAGAGATGAATGGAAAGAGACAGAAAGAAAGGAAAACTGTGTAGCCAAGTCCCACTGGAGCTCCATATCCCTCTACTCAGGAAAGGGAGCCTCCTCTCAGAGAGCCATCATTCGCTGGCCTAGTGGCGCTATGACCTGGATAAAGGATGGCAAGAAAAGATGGAGGAGCGGAGAGAGGCTAAAAGCCTGAGAGAGAGCGAGAGAGAGAGACAGAGATGTGTCGAAAAGAGAGAAATATAGACAAAGAAGTCTGTTTACGTGTGGTGTAGATGTTTGATCCTGCAGTAATTAGCCCCAGCGAGCGTGCCTGTATGGATGAGTAACGCGCCCTGCGCGGCGTTTGATGCCACAAATGGAGTTAATAACACTTAACGCTGTGCAGCAGACGGGTGTAGGCAGACAGGTCTTCTCTTGCATGCTCTTCGGGCTCAGATACGTTCATTTCACATTAACGTTCTGCAATTACATGGCTATCATCGCACCAGAGCACGGACCCAGGCCGGGGAAGAGGACGTGGCACGCACAGCGAGGATACTTCACTAAGGATAAAGTCTGAGGCTTTTACCTTCACTGAACTCAGAAAGCACCCCACCCCCTGTTCACCGCCAGATCTGTGGGCTTGCTGTCAGTTTCGAATCACTAATACTTGTTTTTCAAAGTGCTCAATGCCTAATTTATAAACTCTCCAGGCTCAGGCAATCTCAGGCCAGGAAATGTAGTAAGCTCTTCAGTTCTGCAGCCCAGAGGGGAGGTAGACTGACCCACTCATGTCTGGCTAGCTTACCTTATCTGACCTTTGTGATGGCTACTTGAGTTTTTCAAGCTAAATTTGTAGGGACAGTGCATAAATATTGTTGTAACGGAGACAACTTATTTTAGACTTGCTTTTAAATTTGACATTTTTTGCTACCATGTGTTTTAAATTAGCTGGTAAAAGATTAAGATTTAGGTTACTTGGAGTAATGCCATCAAAGAACCACTTTGGCTTCTCTAAAGAACCTTCCGGTCTATATCAGGCTGGATAGCAGTGACCAAAACAGGCCTGGCAGGGTAGTTTGACCTCTCAGACATTTTTGTGTGTTCTGCCACAGTCATATCAGAAGATTGTATTTACACTCATCCTCAAACAAAAAGTGGCATAGTTAGTTGCACCCAGAAGGAATCAATCAACAGGACTGAAACCTGACTGACCCAACGGCCACGATTGCGGACATTCAGTGAGCATTGATGCCCTCTGTGAGTCAGCCTGTCAATGTGCCAGTGCCATTGGCAGATGGCTGCACAATGCAGAAAACATCACATCAGTGTCACCAAACACTGCAGACTGTCTTTGGTGTTGTTGGTGATGCCAGACGGTCATTGCATGACTCTGAATGGCAGCGGGTCATCTCCAGTGACGGGTCCCGTTTTTGTCTTGGTGGAGACGACCAACGAATCAGTGTTTGGCGACACCATGGTCAGCGCCAAGATGAACGGTCTGTTGTCACATGTCCAGAAGGCCTGGTGTCACTCCTCCTCCACCCCTACCACACCATCTGCAGGAACTATGTGAGTATATTCAAGCTGCATGGGATAGATTATCACAGGACACCATTAGGAATTTTCACAACTTCATGCCAAGACGTCTGGTATGTTGCGTTAGCAAACATGGTGGCCCGAAGCCATACTGAGAGACAGACTTCTGTATGTGTAGCTCAATAAATATTACCCATATCAGTCTAAACTTAGCATCTTAACCTTTATCTTCCTTCCCAGTAGGATTGGAATCCAGTGATGCATGTTTTTGATGATGAGTGTATATATGGCATTTGAAATAATTATCCTTCACATTGTGTGAGCATTGCATGATGATAATCCACATATCAAATGTTGTATTACAGCAGCCGTGGCTTATTATCCACCTTCATTATAACTGCAGATAAATCAAACAATTACATACAGCAATGAGTCCCTACTGTCTCTGTAGCTGTGTCAGAAGCCGGTCTCACACGGGGTGATCCTGATGACTGCTTTCCTCTCCGTTCGCCGAGAGCGCTCCCACTTTGAGTGATAGTGGTAGCTGGATGTGGGTGTGTGTGAATGTGAATGGGGTGCAGCAGACATACCAGTCTATAATTGAGGTGCTATTACCCTCAGATTTGTCACACCTCAGTCCCAGCGCTGTAGCACGCTAAGACTCATTAGGTAAGCTTCTCCTCGACGTCCTGTAGCCCTGCGCCGAGCAGGAGGGGTTTTTTGCACACAGTGGAGATTTATTGCAGCGATATGGTAATTGTGTTCATTACACTCCCGATGACCCAATTTGTCTGTTCAACATGCAACTCTATTTATCATGCGGAATCAGTAGGAGGGGTAATGCATATGCAGCGTTTTGTAGGTCTGTATTTATGAGCTCTTGATTATGAAGTGCTAGGAGTGTGAATGTGTTTCTAGAGCACAAAAAAAAAACACTTCTAAAAAAAATGTGCACTTCTAAAAGCAAGACAGGCTGAAGGTATTGTTGCTGTCATAGCTAAACCTCACATCTCTGAATGGTAAATTAATAGGAGGAGGGGAAAAAACTTTCTTTGATGTATGTTAATGTCAGTGGATTTTGTTCCAAATGGTCATAGATTTTTTTATATTGTTTCATTTATCATGAAACAGTCATATCACAAAATGGCCAGCTGGCATTTTTAGGTAGAGTAAAAGAAAGAAAATCGAAAAAAAGTGAAAAGGCTCAGGTGCAAAGTTTGGATTTGATGGTGAACAGGCGCTAAAATGAGCAGATGAATGTACAGTTTGCACAAATGTAAACTGACGACAAACTTTCAAAAGTGGCTGCTGCGGTTTATTATGTAGGATGCTAATGGCCATTTAACGCTCATTGCACATGCATTCATGGGGCTTTTCTTCTCAAAGCAAAGCGTACTGGCAGGAGATTATCATAATAGAGCATCTATATTGAATATAGTACGACTGCAGATGCTGAGTTTACCTGAATAATGTCTTGATTGTTTTCTTTTCCTAGTAGATCTTATTTAAAAGTGCTTTGACTATGCAATTTTCAGCTAAAGGTCCTTGTACATGGAGTCACAAAGTATATACCCTAGAGTTTAAGTGCATACAAAATCATAGAGTTCCCAAGTAACTAAGATAAGATAAGATAATTCTTTATTGATCCCACAGTGGGGAAGTTTGCAATGCCACAGCAGCACAGAGGAAAGAACAGAAGTGTCAGGAAACATACAAGTAATAAATAAAATCTATATATACAAAAATTATAGAAAATATAAATAGTAGAAATACAAATAGATTCCTGAGTTTTTTTGCACATAGTAGAAATGGAATGGAATAAATGGAATATTGTAGAAATAGACTACTGTAGAAATAGACTACTGATGGGAGCGGCTGTTATACAGGAGTCACTTGTTGAATTTAATAGCAACACTATGTCAGGTTTGGGGATCTGGAGACCTCACCGGTTGAAAGATTATGCTTTGGTTCCCAACAAGCAGATAAATCTGACTTTTGCGAGCTTGTTGAAACAGTCTTCCAAGAGAGCCAAGTCAAAACTTGGTGAGGAGGTGACTTCTGACAATGTGAGCCAAATATCTACACACCCACCTCCACTTTATTAGTTACACCTCCTTGGATCTACACATTGTCCATGTTATCAGCGCACTTTGTAGTTCTAGACTGTAGTCTATCAGTTTCACGGCATACTTTGTTAATTCCTTTTCACATTGTTCTTTAATAATCAGGACCCCCACAGGCACAGGACCACCACAGAGCAGGTGTTATGTAGGTGATGGATTATCTTTAGCACTACTGTGTTAGTGTATGTTGTTCTGGTGCTTAGCAGTTTTGCTGGACTTTTAAAACCCTGTGTCCACTCACTGTCCACTTTGCTTTGTCTGATCCACAAGTAGCAGCACTAACACACCGTCATCACTTCAGTGTCGCTGTAGTGCCGAGAATGATCCTAAAGCTGATTAATACCTGTTCTGTGGTGGTCCTGCTGGGGTTCTGACCATTCAAGAACAGGGTGAAAGGAGTCTAATAAGGAATGCCGAGAATCAGATACACCGAAGTATTTAATTGTAGAGCTACAGAGTGCTCCTGTATGGTAAGTGGAGCTTATAAAATGGGAAATGAGTGTGAATAAGGAAGTGTACCTGATGCAGTGGCTGGTTGGTGTATCTTTTAAAATAGACATGAACAGTCGAGCTTGTCTGTAGAAAATTTATGGGTTTAGATATATAATGTGGTCAGAAAAACCTGACGCGGTACCTCGGACCCTTAAATGATTATTTCAGGCTTTACAGGGCAACTTGTAGTGGCAGGCAACCCACATATATAGGTGTTACTTCTTTCTCCATATTCAGAAACCCTTCTTTCAGTTTGTTTGATTTCCAAACGCATGCAACATGCAACTCAAGCTGAGCTCAAAATAAAATGTATTTTGGAACAGAATAATTACGTATTTTATAACTGAAAAAAATCACATATACTTTCAAACCCCTGAGAAAATAAGCCATTATTTCAGGCTAGTGAACTATAAGCTATGTTTTTTTTTCTCCTACCTGGCAGTAATTGATTTTCTTTCAAGAGAAGGTATATATTAATTATCTATATATATCTATATATATATATATACGATGATATTTATAATGATATAATTAATATATATCTTCTCTTAAAAGAAAATCAATATATATATGTATATTATTATACATATGTATATGTTGTACTGATCATTTTATATTGTGCTCGTTATATATTCATTATGAAGTGTGATCTGTTCATTTACATAGAACATTTTATAAATCATTACTAACTACTAAAAGTAAAGGTTCCTTATAGTTCATTTGGATCCATTAAAAGATTTTTTAGGGAACCAGAACGGCTCTGGGGCATCATGTCATAGACAAGGTGCATTGAGACACCTTATATCTGAGCTTACCACAAAAAAATGAAGATAATACCTCCATGAGCACCAATAACAGCTGTGACTGGATTTAACATGGACTGGACAGGTTTCTGGATGTAGGCCACGTCAACGTTCAGACAATCTTGCATTAAAGAATTGCGCAGTCGGGCCGGATTTGGTGGATGCCTTTCCTGACACACTTCTGAGGACCTAGATCTGTATTACCTTTGGTTTCCATACAGCAGGCTCAGCTATTCCTTCATACTATGTTCTTTGGCACGCCCAAATGCTGTCACTCCTTTTAGCCCACCATTAACATCTGCTTTAGAGCCGTTTTCCACTCATCAAACAACTGCACTGTACACTGTACCACCACTTCTCAGTCTATGAATCCCATCACTCACACCCTGCAGGTATTTATAGCCCCAGCCTCCTCATTCAGCACCCCCTGCAGGAGCCTGAAGATACTACAACTTTGAACACAAGGTGGCTCATTCTGTATATATATCAGCTTATATATCAGCTGTGTGGCTTTGTTGCATTTGAATTTGAATCTAGCAGCTCACTGTTCACTGTTCAAGTTAATGCTAATCTCCACTATCAGACTGTTTCTCGTCTCCTCGGCTTCCCTCTCTGCATGAGATAATGACCGAGTGCAGTGTGACAGTGCGGCTAATCCATGTTTAATCATCTCTCAAACGATCTGCCCTCGACCACAGCGCCCACACAGACTCCACACGGCCCTGCAAACTCAAGTTTAAACTCCAGCAGAGTTAACTCAGCGAGGAGAGACACGCTGGCCTTGGAGTTTATGGAAAAGACCTTGAGATCATCTCAGGCATCTCCTTAGACCTTTTCCCAGCCAGAAGTGATGCCCATTAAAGATTTAAGTCGCCATTTGCCCTCATTTTAAAGCTCCCATGTGGCTTAAATGTGTGAATGGAAAGAGGTGGAGAGTGCTCCCTGAACTGGCCTAAAAGATGGCGTCATATAGAAAACCCTAACCTGAGAAGATAACTGGGTTGGTCTTAGATAAGCGTGACCATAGTAATGCATCTAAATGGGATGCATTTATAGGACTTCAATTTATAAACATCAATTAAATGGTATTACAGGAGCCTTATGGGAAATGGGACAATATTAAGGTAGCTCCAAAAGTTTCATTCCAGTAGCTGGAGATGGCTGGCAAGCATCACTTACTGGGAAGCCTATGGTAAGGCTAAGTGCCAACTTTGCCTGTCTCTCATAGACGAATATAAGATTGGTCCCCAGCCAGAGATCAGAGACGCCCTCTAGAAACACGTGAGAATCCCAAACAGCCATCTGGAGCGGCGCGCTCGAGATCGAGTGTGAAGGAGGGAGTTGATCTGAAACTAAACAATCAATTTCCGCAGATTGATTTATGAAAGTGGGTGTCCTGAAGGTGCTTATTCTATCAGAGCTAATAAACAGCGCTGGAAGTCTACCCACTCAGCTCATTACAGCAGGACAGTTCGATGAGCTGAAGTTAGGCTCTTGTCTGAAAAGATAGCAAGACACGGAATAAGGTTAATTAGCGCCTGCACGCCGGGTTTCTTGTTGATGCATTATTTACTTGCGAAAGAAAAAAAATAAATAACAAGATAACATAGGGTTGATGAGTTCTCACCGCCAACACTCTGCTAACGAACATATATACAGTCTGTAGTGTTGCCACTGTGACATTGCCATAGAGATGATATCCAGAGATCTCATTTCATATCAGGAGAACATGCTGGGCAGGATTTCTTCATTTGTATTTTTTTACTTTATTGCTATGCAGTATATGATCGGCAGAGATCGCTTGTTAGTTTGGGGAAGGGAAGTTTAACACATATCCCATTACCTGGTTTTCATTCCCTTGCCCCAAACTATCCCTTACCGTCAGTACAGCCGTGAGGCCTGCTGTGCTACGGGTCATGAGTTGCCACAGAATTTGGTGTCGGTAGCGGGGTTGTATCTTTTCCTTGAGAGCCAGTGTAAGCAAATAGCCAGGTTTTTCCTCTCAAGGCTTGTTTTTTTTTCTGTTATCTCGGAAGGCAAAATTTGATAATCACATGTCAGCCTGTACCCTGAAACGGCCATGTGTTATGGTAGATGCTAACACTGCCCCAACTACCACACAACCCAGCACAGAATGACGCAACCAACCATGCTGGAAACATAATGTCCACAAAGCCACAAGTGTCTGTTCATTCATTCATTCATTCATTCATTCATCTTCTAAGTTGCCTATCATTTTGGGCCCCAGGGTGCTGGAGCATATGTCAGCGCTCACTTGGTGGAATGCAGGTAACCCTATGGAAAGGCCGCCTGTCCAGTGTTAATGTTAATGTAATGATATTTTAATCCCAGCCATTTCGGCCATTTCTATTGGTCCATTCATCATGAACATTTCCCACAATGCTGAGGGCAGCTGACTCTTTCTTATGTAGTAAAAACCAGAAATAAGCACTTTCTGCTGACGACAGCATAGCTACTCAATATAAGCGCTAGCATATGACTGATTTATCTCCGTATTTGTGGGACTAATGTTGGATCCTCCATACACAGATGAAGGGGCCAGAGGCCATAATTAGGATAATTGTAACTGGGCGCTGGTGGTGTACCACGGACACTGCGCACATGGGGATGGTATGTGGTATCTTTAGATGAATCCAGGAATGTATGCTATGCTATGATTATCCAGGCGTAGATTATAGGGTGACTTTATAAAGACCTTATGTTAGACCCTAGTTAGCTTTGACAGAGACTATAGTATGAGCTAAAAAAGGGTGTCATTATTATACTTCATGATATTAGCATAATTATATTTATTACAATGTGCATCACGTTGACAAGCTAATCTCTTAACATCCAGCTAGCATGCTTGTTTGGCCAGATGTTGTTTACACTGCTCAGGCTTGGTCAGGAAGATGTTTCTGTGAATGAATATGTTCTTCACTTGCAAATTAGTCTGATAGTCATAACAGCTACGACCCAACAGAGTCCGAATTAGTGTAAATATGAATCAGCGAGGCGCTGCTTTCTAGAGAGAGAGATTTCCCGGAAGCTGTGTCGTGTCGGTAAGTGTTCGCATTGCTGATGTCTATGCTACACCTCCTAAACCTACTGAGTAGCTCCAGCTCCTGCTTATTCACAGCGTCGATGAGATCCTGGCAGGCTCTTCGGCCAGGGCCTTTTTCAAAGCGCTTATTCAATCATTTATTGTGGATTTCGGTGCAAGGGAAGGATGAGTAGTCCTTCCTTTTCTGAAATGTGTTTTTTTCCCCTTTAAAAACATATGGGGTTCCACCAGGAGGCCTTGAGTGCTTCAGAGGCAAAGTCATTTTCTACAGCGTGCTCTTGGTTTATCTCTGCGTGAAAGCAGACAGAGCAGTCTCCCTTTAAAATGAAAGACACTGCGCTTGTATTTCTATTTCCTGTGCCTTTGCAACAAGAAATCAATTGACTTTAAGCACACCAGTCCTCTTCCCCGATCTCATTAGCCATAACAGAAACACCTCGGCGGTGGGGATCTAAAGGAAAATCAAGATAAACAATGTAGTATAATAGTAAAATATCATTATGCTAATTTTGCAGGTGTCAGTCTGTATAATTGAGGCGTTTGAGGCTTGTCTCCTCTGAGACGCAGCTGATGGCATTTGTCATGCCAGTGGAGGGGTACAGTAATTACTGTCTGTGTTTGGCAGTTAGGAAACAGGGGAGCGCCAAAATTACATATTCTTAAGGAAGCGGCAATCCAAACTGTCTGTAGCTTTGAAAAGAATCAGACTTAGCGGAAAAGGAACACATAGATTGTGTACGCTCAGGTAGTTTTGTTCAGTTAACAGGATTTACATCATTTAGAGCGCGAAACTCGCAGGAGTAATTACTGTGATATGGAAATTCCTCCTCTAATGAACGTGAACGTGGCCGTAGTAGCTGTGTGGCGTTACAGGCTGCGCTACAACAACATGCAATTATGTAGGAACTTCTCAGCTCTGCAGATCATCCGTTTCATCATCAGTGAGAAGGCTGTTTATGACGGAGTGACCTCTGGGACTGTGCTCTAAACCACACTTTAAATCAACTGCATGTGGTCAGAGGGACTCAACTGGGACTCTTCTAGCAGAGGACCTTCAGGATGGGCTGTAGATGTGGTAACTGTGCGAGTGTGGTCTTAAAGTAGGTATCATGTAGAGACGAAAGGGCTAGGATATATCCCGATACTGACTAGAAGACAGTGTCTTGTACACAATGACAATATTTAGCTTGAATGAAGTTTCTTGATTGGACGAAATTCACAAACAAAGCGAAATTCTGAATATGAGTGTTTTTGAATGGAGTATTTGAATAAAGCCAGATTAAAAATCAAGCAATTGACTGACCGTATTTATTATTATCCAACAGCTAGTTCCGGGTGGCACAGTGGTGCAGTGGGAAGCACTGTTGTCTCACGGCAAGTAGGGTTTGATTCGGGGCACTCGTGGGCTGGAGGTTAGGGAACCAGCCTTGTGACCGAAGGGTCGTCGGTTTGATTCCCTGAGCCTACAGTAACGACTGAGGTGCCCTTGAGCAAGGCACCTAACCCCCAACTGCTCCCCGGGTGCCGTGGATAGGGCTGCCCACCGCTCCGGGTAAGTGTGCTCACTGCCCCCTAGTGTGTTCAGTAGTGAGTGTGTTTGTGGGTGTTTCACTTCACGGAGACTAAATTTCCCCACTGTGGGATCAACAAGGGATTTTAAAATTTAAATTCCTGCCGGGGCGCCCGGGGTCCTTCTGTGTGAAGCTTGCGTGTTTCCTCCTACAGTCCAAAGACAGGTGAATTGGAGATGCTAGGTTACCACCCTAGGTACAAGTGTGTGAGTGAGTGAATGTGTATGTCTGTCGGTCTGCCCTGCAGTGGACTAGTGGTCTGTCCAGTGTGTTTCCAGCCCTCCAACCAATGAGTGCTGGAATAGGCTTCACCACCCCCACTACACAAAATTATTAAGTGAGCTAGTGAACACTTAGCTCCAACTCTGCAATGTCATTGGCTGAGAGCACTTTGACCACTGAGAGCAGTACTCTGGCAGTTGTGGCCTTAACCAGTAAAACCAGAAAAACTTAAAACGAGCCTGGTAAGCGGTAAAGCTGGTTTGCTTTTTGCATATTTCATTTACTGTTTCAAATAAAAGATTAATACAGTTTTCAAAAGATGGGTGCAGGCCTCATCATTATGTCTAAATGATTATTACTGGCAACTAAGATTCAAACCTGTGTGAAATTAAAGCCTGTTAAAGAACACATAGGACACATTGATTTCTGTGGACCGCTCAAGCCTCTGGAAACCTCTACGAATTATATAGCAAATCCCAATTGGCAAAGTCAACAGCGCCCTGATAAAGAGCCCCATGAGCCAATACAGGCCTTTTAACAGATTGCACATAGATGTCGGTCAGTCAGAGTGTTTCAAACAACCTCTATTTATGACCGTTGTTGATGAGGGGTCTTAAAAGAGGATGTCTACCACATTGACCTTTTGACTTTGATATAAAGCACAGGCAATTAGCTCACCTATAAACTACCTAAATTAGGGGTGTTCAGTCTTATCCTGAAAGGGCCTGGTCTAAATCTAAACCTGAGGCTTTAAACCTGCCCGCAGACAGAGACCTGAGGACTGGGTTAAAGACCTCTGTTTATACACTCTTCATCTAAAGAATAGTGGCACCCAGAATGAAGTGTCAGATAGGAATGCTGTTGGGAAGGAATATAAAGGTTACCAGGATGCATTTAGACTGATATGGAAATATTTATTGAGCTACACACACAGAAGTAGTGTCTCTCGGTATGGCATCAGGCCGCCATGTTTGCTAATACAACATACCAGACATCTCAGCATTGTAGAGGTTCCTAATGGTGTCCTGTGATAATCCATCCCATGCAGCCTGATATTCTCACACAGTTCCTGCAGATGGTGCAGTATAGGTGGAGTGACACCAGGTCTTCTGGACACGTGATAAATGATAAACTGTTCATCTTGGTGCTGACCGCGGTTCCTCCACACACAGATTTGTTGGTTGTCTCCACCAAGACAAAAGCGGGACTCGTCATTGAAGATGACCCACGGCCATTGTCACTCATTGACAGCCTGGCACGACACCATTGCAGTCAATGTTAAACATCTTATCGGCCTGGGTGCATGTAGTCCGGCGTCATGCAGCCGTCTGCCAATGGTGCTGGCACTAACTGGATGACTCATGGAGGCATCGCTGCTTGCTGAATATCCCCAGTCGTGTCTGTTGGGTCAGCCAGGTACAGTGCTAAGGCCCGTCATTGCTTACATCACATGCACGGCTGATCGTGAAACTTAAATCAGTAGCATGTCCCACAATGTCAAACCCACCCACCGAGTTTTATTGTTCTCAGGTGATTCCTACTGGGTGCGGCTATTTGTGCAACAGTGCTTTTGATGATGGGTCTATATAGTCACCTATGACCATTTTCCCTGGTAAAGCTCAGTTTAGTTTTTCTCTTGTCGTTATGTAATTTACCCATAATCCAATAGTAATGTACAATAATCAGATTATGCTACTTTAATGTAGTAATCCTGTGGATTAAATTGCAATTGCATAACAAAGAACAATAACCAGAGAAACCAGTTGCTCGGTTGTTTTCACTCCGCCCCCTTTTCTTTCTCTCTCTATCTTCTTTCTTCTACATTTACATATACACATCAAATAGAAAAGAATTATTCCTCGAAATCCGACACTCCGATCAGCGACTCCAGTTTAATCGCCCAATTCGTATGTGCAGTTCCAGCTCACGCTGAGATCGTTTACAAATGGCAAATTCCTTCTCTTGGGGGAATCTATGAATTCAAATATGGCTCCTGCATCGACAGTCACTTTGGTTTTTGAAAGGATCCCCGGCTGCTTAAGCGGGATTGCCCAGATAATCCACTCACGCTCTCATTCAATTTCACGCCTAGATGGGTGACATATGAACAGAGTGGGCTACTGAAATCTACCCTCAGCGCGAGAGTAGCGCGCCGCTCTCACCTCTGTCGCCGGTGCTCGTGGAAAGGTCACGGTGAGCCGTTCCCGGCCCGCGGTGCTCACACACCACCTCCTGCTAAATTAAATCCCGGCCTTGGTGCTTCCTCTCAGCAAGGCACTGGTCCAGAATTAGACGCCATAAATAGTCGGCTTCCTGCTGCCTCGTGGCAGGAGCCGTGTATTTCTGTTCTTGTCATGTGTGTCCAGGAGCCGTTAGCTGGGCAGCTCACAGCTCACACACACATATGCTTTGTTTCGTAATCAGGCTTTACATGCTTGACGCTTATTCACAATGGTGCTACACTCGGTTCCCTTATTCAGTATGGAGGGGTTTGAGACTTTTTAAACAACGACCTGAGGATGATATGATGACGCACATATCAAAAGCTACAAAAACAAGGCTAGCTTTGATACATACAACACTTCACAGTACGGCAGCCTAGTAAATAAGATCACTGGACGAACAAATATCACCTTGCATGTTTAAACTGGTAGTAATTTACATGAGAATGATGGGTCTATAAATACCTGTGGGGTGTGAGGTGATGGGATTCATAGATTGAGAAGAGGATGTACAGTGCAGCGATTGTCTCGTTCCATGTGTGGAGAATGGGCTCAAAGCAGGTGATTGGCTAAAGGGAGAGACTGCATTTGGGCGCTCCGAGTCCATAGTGTGAAGGAAATGGCTGAATCTGCAGGTCCAGCACATGCCAAATCGAATCACAGCTGTTGTTCATGCTCGTGGAGGTATTAGGTAGGCTCTTAGGTATGTATCCGTCACAGTTTGTATGTTGAGCTTATGTGTCAACAAATCTTTCCTGGAATCATTCCTGGAACATTAGATCTATAATATTTACAGAATGAATGGACAGATTAACTGTGATATTATAACTATAAGGTTACTTAATGTAACTGTTACTACATCAACATGTAACCACAACTATTTAGGAAGCTTATGTCACCAAACTTTTGCATTCATTTTAGCTTCCACATGACAAAAAAACCCCAACAAAACAATAAAATACTATACACTGCCCTTAGTTATACACAATATGCTATTATGGGGTCACTTATGAATCTGAATTTTTATCAGATTTAAGCAGTTCTATCTAGATTATTTAAGTGGTTATGTAAACAGTGAACTCTGAGTTCTTAGATTAGATTATTTAAAATCTAATAGATAAGTCCTGGACCTTTGGATTTTTTAGCACATGGAGATCAGATGGCAACAAAACACTTTTGGGGAGCGACACTGAAACCAACAACATGCTTGACAAAATGAAGACTTAAAATTTCTCTCTCTTTTACATGACGTGTGTTCATATTTTCCCATAAGGAGTGTAATTATAGCCTGATTGATGGAGGCCCAGAATTTTCCCATTATCTGATTAACCTGATTATTGCATGTAAAGGGGCTGAATGAATTAATGATGAATCAGATTTTCTGTCAATTGCATGTAAACACACTTAATTTTCTGTCTTAATGATGTAAAAGTGCTGTCAGCTCAATGCCAGAGGGGCCAGGGTTCGATTCTCCGGCCAGGCAACTAGAGTCCTTGCTGTGTTGAGTTTGCATGCTGTTGCCGTGTCTGTGTAGATGAGTTGTAGACACCAAGGATGCTAGATGTGAGTGTGTTTATGAATGTCTGTGCATCTACCCTGGGAGAGACTGATGGCGACTGAAATCCAGGGTGCCTTCTGTCTGGGATAGGCTAGCTGGGATAGGCTAGCTAGGTCTGCAAAGTGTCAACTAATAGGCCTCTCAATTTACCGAACCTGTTCTTGTACTGTTAGGGATCAGCAGAAGATGTGATGATCTCATTATGTGTTCCCCATTTGCTAAAAAATGTGAATTATGTCGTACATCAATGACTTATGACTTCAATATAATGTGAATGACAAAGATTGAATACCAGGTACTCAGTATTTAAAATATAATAATAATAATAATAATAATGGTAATAATAGTAATATTAGTCTTGCCTCTGGCTTTATCTCACCTATATTATGAAGGAAGCAGTGATCTAGATTGAGGCTGATGTGTCCTGTCTCTTCCACTGGAGACTTGCAGATGTGTGTGAGTGAATGTGGGTGCCAGTAGTAAGGAGTTATTGACATCCGCTGCAAGGTGAAGACAAGATAATGACTGTCAGCTCCATCACCTCAGAGAAGAGGCTGCCAAGCTAAGCAGCTCACTCTGAGAGGGATTAATTAGCAGAATTCCTCCACCCCTTCAGGAGGAATACAACACCAGTATCGGTATGTTTTATAACCACCCCTAAAAATAGAGGTTCCTCAGGACTTCTTGGCTTTAAAGAGGTTCTTTGAGAACATTGCATTTTTAGTTTTTTTCTGACATCGCGCTAAAGATTTTGGCACCTTCGTTTTAACATGCATTAACATGCATAATTAACATCAGGGGAAAGCAGCTCAATAATCGGTAAAGAAATGCCAGAGTCATTCTAAACAACTCCGGAGCTGCCAATTACATGAACCACCCCTGTATTACATTACTGTGCTACAGATATGGTGGAGCCTGCAGGTGGTCAGTTGGTCTCAGAAGTGGGACGTCCTCTAAACGAATGCGGTTATGCCACAGTTAATCCGACTACTGACCAATCTCACCTGTGACGGACGTTCATTCGTGAATAGAGTACGGCAACCACCGGATGCCATTTACGCTAGTACTGGACCGCGGATGGGAACGGGAAGAAACATCTAACACAGCCTTATTGAAAAACTGGCCAGCTCCACAAACTTCAGGGAGATGGGAGAGAGACTGAGAGAAAGAGAGACGACTCTGTGGCTAACAGATATCAGGGCCCGCACGACTTGTTGAGTGTGTCGGGGGAGCGTGCAGACCAAGCTGTGAATTTGTGATTAAAGCAAGGTAAATGAGTTCATTAGAGGCGGAATGTCCCCGGAGACATGTTGCTTTGAGTTCAAGTAAATCATTGTGGCTAATTTCCTTCCCTCAAGGGCAGGACGGCGAGAGAGGAGGGATAGAGAGAGAAAGAGGAGGAAAGAGAGAGAGAGAGAGAGAACAGGCTTTGTGTGCGGATGATAAACACGAGGGCCTGCTTTGAAAAGGGAAAACTTATATCCTCCCGCCGCAGTTTGATATTTTATGATCTCATTTAGATTGCCGGGTCCATATTTCTTGAAGTTTTCGGGTGTCGTGTTGAATCTCCACCGGCGTGGCTGCGATTAATCAGCGCTGGAATGAACAGAAAGCTTTCTGTCAGCGTTGCGGCCCCGCGCCGACTGGAACGCGCTGATAAACATGCACGTGCCACACAGGTACGACCTGGCTTGATCCCTTCCGTGCCAAAGTTGGCAGACGGGCTCGGAGCGGGCCTGGGTGTCCTGTAGCTTAAATATCTGCATTAATTCTTCACTGGCATATGCAAAGCCCTTCATATAAAGACATGTTTTGATGTATGAAAGGGATGGAGCCCCTTTAGAGCGGGTGCTCCATGTGGCCCGCGGTGGGAGAGCCTGGCTGTCTCCCCAGCAAATGGCTCTCCTCTGTCCTCCCCATCTGTTCCACTGGCTCCTCTCCCCACAGCCTGCGTGCACAGCTCAGAAGATCGCACGCATGCATCAGACACACACATCACACACACACACACACACATAGGCCGAAATGGGTAGAGATGTAATGAGACTGGGTGGTCACTTGTTTCCTGTGTAACTGGAGTCTCCATATGTATGTATGCCTGTATTCGGTCGTCCTGGAGAACGAGATATCCTGGTGACATCATCTTAAATATAGTCAACTTATGTAATATTTTTATTAGATAATTCTTCCACTGGCAGATGATCTTGCTTGTTTCAAGGTTGCCAAGTCCAAGAGGGCTGGATTCCCGCATAGAGGGCCGGATTCCTGCACGGGGGGGCCGGATTCCTGCACAGAGGGTGGGTTTTAGCACACTTTGATGCACAGAGGGTGGGGTTCTTGCACAGTTTGATGCACAGAGGGCGTGGTTCTTGCACAGTGTGATGAATCCAACACCTGCTAAAACAAACACCTGATTAATCTCAGAGTTTCATTACTACCCTCAGTTGGCATTTCAGAACAGAGAAATCGCCAAGCTGTGCTGGACTCCAGCCTTCAGTTCCCTATCCTGTCCATAAGGTATGGACCATGCAGCAGTGGGATGGCAACCCCAATGTTCCAGTTCATCTTTTTATTGTTCTAAATCAGTGGCTACCTTTTTAATGAATAAGTTCCACATCTGTAAAAGTGCAAGAGGGAAAAGCCTGGGCTAGGGGCCTAAAGCCTATGTTAAACAAACTGCAGTACTGGGCGTATAAGCCGCTGTGCCTAATTTCAAATGGCAAATCAAAAGAAAATGGCGAGAAACTGTTTTCAAGACATTTATCATTCACGAAACAGCATCCTTCTATTTTACAAGTCATATTTCTATACCCTGGAGGCTCGTCTGCATAGTTGTTCTTGGCACCCATTAAAGCTGCCCCATAGCTAATGGGACTACTGGGAATCTTTAACAGTGCAGTAAGAAGAAACTTCACTTGACCTCTGCTTCTTTATGACTGATTGATATATCTAGTGGGGCTGCTTTCTACAAGCAGTGCAACCTATTAGAGGCTTCTGAGAGCATCTAGGCTACAGGGAATGGCCAAAACTATCTATTTTTATATTTTATATCAATATTAATACCCAATATTAAAACCTGAGTATCAACCAAAACCAATACTAATCCAGTATCTCCTTTAAACCTGCCAGGCAGTTAACGTAGGCCTTCATGCTAACACTATTCAAACACTTTGCTAGACCACCAGAAAGAAATACAGGGATTCATAGGTTGAGGTGCTACAGTGTAATGAATGTCTCGTTTCATGTGTGGAAAATGTCTCCATAGCAGATGTTAATGGTTGGCTACAAGGAGTGACTGCAATTGGACGTGCCAAAGACCATAGTGTGAAGGAAGTAGCTGAATCTGCAGGTTTGTGGAAGCATACGGTCATACAGGTCTACCAGCAGTGGCTAAAATCCCAGTCTACAGGAAACTCTCCTCAGAACTGTGCCAGGAAAGCCATCCACCAAACCCGGCCCAATTTAGCAACCCTTTGATGCAAGACTGTCTCAACACTGACATGGCCTACATCCAGAAACTTGTCCAGTCTATGCCTAATTGAATCACAGCTGGTTTATTTGTCTGGTAAGCTTAGCTAACATCATCACATTATACAGACTGAACAGGGTATCCAGGCTACAGTTGTATGGCTCAGATGCTTTATTGTTTGCTCAGACATCCAGTCCATAATTGACCCTTGAAGAGTATGTGGTTTCAGTTTGAGTGTAATTTGTAATGATAGCCAATTTATTGAAATCCAAGCAATCTGAAGTGAGGCTATTACAGTTGATCTGATGTGAGATTCGGCCTAACCAGTATTGTTGATCTGATTAAAGATTTAAGCTTTATTTTTTTATTCTAAAATCAGCAAATAAACACAAATTACTGTACTAAAACTGTCACATGTAAGTCACATGTAAGTCTGTCCCTGTAGTGGATGTTTGTAGTGTAGTGTTTACCTGTTTTTCGCCATATTTGCATATGGCTATATATTACTGGTGCATAAGCCTAAATATGCAGTTTATGGTCTGTTTGCATGGTGAAATGCAAATGCACTTCTCTTCCTTATGCATATGCATTTAAGGGAGGGCAAAGCATGGCAGGACTGTGAAAAAACAGGGTGGAGATATATATGCCAACAGCTTTGCGTGGATTTTCTCCACTTTTTAAAAGCAGGTGTGAATTTGAATTAGGGTCTCAAAAGACATGCTGTAGAGAGACTTTAACCACGGCAACAGACAGAAGGAGGCACGAGCCTTGAACATGTCCTGAAAGAATGTTTACCGTCAGAATAACACTGTTTAAATTCTCAGGGCACGATGTATGTGAGAAGGCGCCGCTCAAAATGTGCCGTAATGGACGTGAGAGCGTATGTGCAGTCCACAGTTCACAAATATTAAGCATCAGTTTCTATTTTGTGCTAAGTTCATACACGGCATCACTGTGTCGCTCTTTGTGGCTCAGTATTCAATATAGTATTCAGGCATGCTGTTGACACATCTAGGCACATTTCTGCCTGCCTACCTGCACCTGATACCTCAGACTTTCAACTGATGTGGACTTTAGACTAGAGTACAGTGACCATATACATCTTTATTATGTGTATTCTAATAAAGTAACTGATTAAATATACAATTTCAATACCAATCCAATGATAATAGTGCTGTGGGAATTCAGTCTATCATGTGTTTCAATAATAACAATTTTGAAAATAACTCAAAGTCACTAGCTGCTAGCAAACACAGCTTTGAACTGTTGTACATGCTGAAAATCCAAATATTCTTCATTGATCCAGCTTCTAAGCCACTGGATGGCTTGGGGGTTGTGGTGCTGGAGCCTATCCCAGTGCTTATTTTGCAGAGGGCAGAGGGTGTTTACCCTGGGCTGGCTTCAAGTCCATCGCAGGGCAGATACACAAACATACACATTCACCTAGCGGCAATTTAGCATGTCTATTTCAAATGACTGCATGTCTTTGGACTGTGGGAGGAAAGCGGAGGACATGCAAACTCCACACACCGCTCCCAGACCTGGGATCGAACCCATACTGATTATCAGACTTTAAGACACAATTACTTCAAAACAATGGAATCTAGCTGCTCACCCTGTGTCTACAATGGACAGGGATGCAGTCTCATATCCTCCCCTACAATGCAGGGTTGGGCTAAAATAAGACTTTGGGAAGAGGTGGTACAGTGCAGTGAATGTCTCGTTCAGGGTTGCCACCTTTTAGAAATTAAAATAAAGGACGGGGGGGGCGTGGTCATGTGTAAGTGATGCGTGTTCGAAATCATGTCCCGTATTTGATCTGATCCCGGGGGGGTGGGGGCAGTGGCGATTGTTTGGGGGAGGGTGTGATCAATCATGTGCGACACACGTGTTTATCGAACATTTAGGGTAAAACAGAACAAAGCGCGTTCCATATTGGTTTAATACGGGACGCAACATTTAATTGCCAAATAAAGAACGATTCCGTATTTCACGGGACGAGTGGAAACCCTAGTCTCATTCCATGTGTGGTAAATGGCTCCAAAGCAGATGTTAATGATTGGCTAAATGGAGTGACTGCATTTGGGCGTGGCCAAAGATTGTAGTGTGAAGGAAGTAGGTGAATCTGCAGGTGTATGGAAGCATATGGTCATACGGGTCTACCAGCAGTGGCTAAAATCTCAGTCTACAGGACATTCTCCCCAGAATTTTACAAGGGAAGACATCCACAAACTCTTGCCCAACTGAGCTTGCAATTGCAAGAGTGTCTGAACACTGATGTGGCTGACATCCAGAAACTTGTCCAGTGCATGCTAAATTAAATCACAGCTGTTGGTTATGCTTGTGGAGGTGTTACATGTTATTAGGCATGTTTCAGTCATAGGTGACTCATTTTTTTTTTTCGGTAAGCATACCTATGGTTTGACCACATAATAGTTTTGTATTGTATCTGCAATTGAACAAATTTGGTATAATGGTCCATATATCTATCTATCTATCTATCTATCTATCCATCTATATATATATATATATATCTGGCCCTGTATGCATTGGTTGTTGATATTGGCGGTGGTGGTATGTGGCATTGTGTGATGTGACGGCTAGGGCTCAGAGCAGGACACGTTCCAGGGTCCATAAAGGAAAGCTTTTGCCTAGGTGTGTGTAGGCCTTGTCCTGTTGTCAGTTCCATTAGAGATACGTCAGTACGGACAGGCGACAGACAGGAGAGCAAATAGATAACTGTTAACAGCGGGATCAGTTGCATCAGTAATCTGTTCCGCCTCTTCTGCAATACATTATCCAGCCTCTTCATTCCGCTGGAGGAGCCACTCCAACTGCCGAAACAACATGAATCACTGGCTGTTGTGTTTGAGTGGAGATTTCTGTCTCCAAGCTGAATTACGGTGACGTCCTGAGCCTGTAACACAAATTCTGCGCAGGAGGCTAACAAGCCGTCCCGGCAAAGATTTGAGCAACGAGGCAAACTCCTCATTCCTGTCCTATATAAAAATAATAATGGAAATAAATAACGATATTAAAAACATGCCTTAGCAATGACAAGCACAAGTGTCTCTCTGTGTGAAATCAGGCTCTCTGGAGTGGCCTGTTTGGAGATGAAGCGTCTAGGTCTGTGTTTGTCTAATTTGCCATGATTGCTCTCACGTAACAGCTGTGGATTAATCTTCTGAACAAGGTGGGTTTGAAGTACTGCCTCTAGCAGGCCGTGGAAATGTTGTTTTGATTGCCACTAATGCGCCTTGTCTTCTATGAGACACAAACCCAAATGTAATATCCTTCCAACGCAAGCGGTCCAACCATGCAGCACCAATAGAACAGAGAGATTAAAAAGCCTGTAATAGAAAAGTACTTCTTTAGTCGGTGTAATTAAAAAGAACACACTTGATCATGTGGAACTTATTTTGCCATCAGCTAGTGAAAGTTTCCATGAGCAAAAGTGCACTTCTGTGTTCAGGAAAGTGCAGATGCCGAGCACCGGGTGTAAATCTGCCTGATATTTTATTTTTGCATTCAATCCCTTATAATCTTTTAATAAAGTCAGAGATTTGCCTCCTAAAGCTGGTCTTTTGTCTCTGTTTGTTGGTTTGCTTGTTGCACTGTGGGATTTTTTTTCTCCTCCCCCCTTCATAATTCCTCATTTGTAATGTCTGTGCACAAAAGCCATTAAATTTCTGTTGCAAATGAATAGGTGACAGAGGGAAAGAAACCAATTACGCCACCCTGTTCTGCGATTTGGCTTTGGTGAAATGCATTTTTTGCTCCGATAACAAAACAACATCACTCTTCCCCTTTGACATGAATGATTGTTTTGTTTTGGTTGGCAAAACAAGACATTTTGATGGATAATTTTTGAAATGGTGGCGGTTAAGGAGGCATCTCTCATATTTATCGGAATTAACGCGTGCAGCAGGCGTGCCCCCTCAGAACCCGAGCCTTCTTCCGGGAAAGTTGAAGAAACGTATTAGCGTTAGGAAACATTCTGGGTTATAATTACGGAACGTGTGGGACTTTTCTTTTGGGCTCGTAGGGTGCATGGCCAACTACGTTTTTTCAGACTGGAAGTGCTTCTGTAGTAACCCTGTAGAGAGGGAAACAACGACAGAACAAACTTTCCGTTCTGTAGTTTCGTCTGTGTCTTTATGTCGAATGAGCAACGACACAGCGAGAGCGCCCCTCCTAGGCTAAACAGGCATGAGCAATCGATAAAATTTTAATCCAGTATATCAGACAGTACTCACAAAAAACAGATTCCTCAAATGCACAAAACGATGTCATCTTGATAGACTGATAGCTTTTTTAACCCAAATCTTTTTTTTTTTAAGAAACAGACAAACTAGCGTTAGTTCTGGGTTATAATTATGAAACGTGTGGGGTGCAAGACCAACTACGTTTTTTCAGACTGGAAGTGCTTCTGTAGTAACCCTGTAGAGAGGGAAACAACGACAGAACAAACTTTCCGCTCTTTTATCCCGTTTGTGTCTTTATGTCGAATGAGCAACGACACAGCGAGAGCGCCCCTCCTAGGTTAAACAGGCATGAGCAATCGATAGCATTTTAATCCAGTATATCAGACAGTACTAACAGAAAACAGATTCCTCAATGCACAAAACGATGTCGTCTTGATAGACTGATAGCTTTTTTTTTTTTTAAAACCCAAATCTTCTTTTTTTAAGAAACAGACAAACTAGCTACAGTATATGTGTATAAAAAATAAAAGTAGTAATGACAGGGAATATAAAAAGATGTCTAAATTTAACCCTTTACACTTCTTCATCGCTAAAATTCAGCTGTTGTTGGGATTATGAATTGGAATAATTATCCCAATCAGTCTTTAGAAAAGGATTAAATTATCCTAATGAAATTAATGAAATTAATCCTGAAGTGATTACAAATAAGAACCGTTTCAGTTTCCCAAGTGTTATTTTACCCCATGCTGGCCAACAGCATTGTTAATGAATAGTATGGAGGTGATATACAAGGTCTTATACACGATCACAGTTAAAGTCAGTGCTCCTCCAGGGCCGCGGTATAACACAGGAACACAAGTGCAAACTGATACAATGTACGTACACTTTGCAGACAACAGATGAAATGATGTCATTACTTAACCCTAAAAGCTCACGCGATAGTATGGCTTGCGTGATGTGTACTTCAAGTTTGAGTGTATTTATGTCTATGTGTAATATTAGTAAACCTAAAAAAGGTTTTAAATCTTAAATATTTTTTTTAAATTCACCTAACGTTCTAGTGTTTACAGTAGCTTACAGAACACAGTATTTGGTTGATACAGAATTTTACACTGTATATAAAAAGATAAGTCATGATACTTTTCTTTTTCACGTACCTTAATTAAGTTTCATTTTGTGGTTTTAACTGAATTTTATGAGCTTTCAGTCTTTCAGCTTAAGTTTAATTTATTTTTTATAAAAAGACTAATAAAGTGGAACATTTGGAAAAAACTTGACACTAAAACTAAACTGTGAGCAATGCACATTTAAAGTACAGATGGCTTAATAACATGAATAAATAAACATAATCATTAGTTCTATTAAAATACACTTAAATAGAACTAATTGTACTTAAGTGTGCTATATAAGATTAAGAGGCACAGTTAAGATTCATTTAGAGATATACATTTATTGCACATTAAATATATATTAAAGTACAATTCTAGTATCTATATATATAGAATTTATATATATACACACTTTAGGGACCCAAAATAATAATGTGTGTGAAATGCACGTTTGGATACTGAAGTCGATTTCTAGTATGTAAAAATATATTTGATTTTCATGTGTGAAGGTTAACACCTGAGCCAAGTTGTTGTGGGATGTTAATGCAACTTAACCCCATGAACTTTGAGGGTTGTTGTATTTTGTGTAACTCAACCTGACGAGGACAAAAAGCCACCTGATTTAATACAGTGTAACAGTGTCACATAATCAATAGTCACCTGTCAATCAATAATAGGTCACCTGTTAGAAAAATCTGCATTGCTAAGTTGAAACCTCTAGCACCTTTGCTAAAGGGTCTTATGGTCAGATACAGCATGATTCCCAGGCCAGGCAGTAATGCAGCTGCTCAGGATGCTCTCTAAAGTGACTCTGTAGAAGGTGGCAGGGATGGTGGAGGGGAGATGAGCTTTCCTTAACTTCCGCAGGAAACAGAGGCGCTGCATGGCTGCCTGGCTGCTTGGCGATATTTCTAGCTTATATAACTGCCGCTCCGCAGTGCTCGCTCACATCCTGTACAAAGACACATAAACATCGGCTTGTTATTCCTCAGTAATTTCCAAATCCATAATTTAGTTGTTGTACATTCCAGCCGCGTTCGGCGTCTGTTCATGCGTTTGAGATTCATTCCCACCGACTCCTGACTCCTCTGTGTGTTCTGATGCGAAACTGCCGTTCTTAGTCCTCAAATGGCCCATGAAATAGGCTGAAATGTTGCAAAAAAGCTGTTTACGCTTACATGATGCTATATTATCTGTAAAGCCTTTCTCCCCATCATTTGAAATATTGATCTTTTACACTGGAATATTCAATATGATTAATGGCAGGGGTGGAAGAATGCTGGGCGTTCAGCAACGTGTTGCTTTTGTCTAGGGGGCGGTAGTTCTCTATAGTTGCCAGGCACATAAAGCACAATATAAACCACAGAGCCAGCCACAGCTTCCCTCCTTAATTCACTATTTCAGTCTTTGCTTGAGCATCCTCAAACTTCCAGCCCTGGAGCTAGTTAAGACTTGTTTTCTTCATGCCAGTGGGATTTAGCAGGATTGCTGGTTATTACTCATTACGCTAGAAGCAGTGGGTTCCCAGAAGGCAACGGTTTGGCAAAAAACAAAAACCCAAATAAAATAAAATTATAAAGCCTTTCTCAAATGTAGTTGATTAACTGAGACATATTTGGTGTGCATGTTTGTTTTTTTATGTAATGGAAGCTAATACCACTTTGATTAGTGTTATGCAAACTGCATGCCTACATAATCACACAATTCCTCAAGCCATGTCAAGTTGTTAGGTAATCTTAATAGACTTGCTTAGTGGGGAAGCCTCACAAGCTTCTAGGCCTTCAGTGAAGGCCCAAACATGTCTGCGAAATGAAATTTTTTTTTTTAATGAATTCTGAATTTACACTCAAGTATTGCAGTAATGCTCTTATTATGTTTTGCGGTCTCGGTTGGAAACACAAGAATCTAATTTCTAGCCAACCAGACTTGTTTTCTTGTTGGGATCTAGGTAGATATAGTCAAGAGAGCTATCTCATTGATTGGACCTGTAAGATTAGCCCCCAACCTAATTGAGGAACTGACCAATCAAATTGTGATTTACACCTGGTGGGACCAATTACATGTGAAACAACAATCCGAAAGTCCCAGATACGTGACTAAGTGGTACCCTGACAAATGTCTCTTTACTGAAACTGTCACTGTACAACTTTTACAAAGGCAATATATGCAGCTCTGGAAATTAATAGGAGAGCACTTAGTTCCACTTAGTGAGGAACTGAAGGTTGGGTTCTAGCTTTACTGGCAGATACAGTGAGCGTCTGGTTCATAAGAACAAGGTCAAGCAGCAAACACACAGGACAACACAGCTACAGACTGGTAAACCCCCTCTCTACTGACCGTGATGAGCGCCACCTCATTCCAATGTCCCTTAACCACCGTAAGATGACCTCAGGTGACCTACAGAGAGACTGGCGAGCGGTGGCTGGGGTGAAACGCACAGCGAGCATGGTTCTAAAAACAGGCTTCTGGAGGTCATTAGTGATTTTCTAAATAAACAGATCTAATACAATATCTGATCTGGAATTCGGGAGACATGGTTCCAGTAGTGTAGAGAATCAAACAGAACTGAGGAATTCTGGTCCAACACAAACCCAGAACCTGTACAACTAGAGACAGTGATTATTCTGAGATGGTCTCTTAAATTTTTCCAGAGCTGTAAATAAGCCGCTGCCATTTACAGTCACCCCATAACAGTCTGGCACAAAACCATGGCAGTCTTTGTGACATTGACATGGTGTTAAAGGCAGTTGTCGCAATGGGGTGTGTCCATGTAGTCCAGCGTGGTCTGTCAAAGGTGCTGGCACTAAAAGGATGACTCAGGTAGGGCATCACTGCTCACTAAATGTCCACAATTGTGGCTGTTGGGTCAGTCTAGTACAGCGATAAGGCCTGTATCTGTTTACATAATGTGTGTGGCCAAGTGTGAAACTTGCATCATTTCATTTGCATGTCTCACAATGTCAAACCTACCCACCAAGTTTCACTCCTGTTGAGTGATTCCTTCTGGGTGCAGCCATTTGTGCAACTATTCTTTTAAAAATAAGTGTACATACAAATTGATGGGATGGAAGCTTACTTGTGAGCCACATAAACATTGTAGCTCGAAACTGAAGGAGGCCCTTTAGACACCAAAAATGTCTGAACAAATACAACTGGAGTAAGGTTTAGATGTTTTTGACTAATCATTTAAGTTCTTGGACGGTATACCCACGTTACTCATTATAGTGTAATGAGTGGAGTGTGTTACAGAGCAGGCAGCTCTTCGTTTCTTTCCCCTGTTTTCCCTGTGTGTTTTACCCAATCACGGCGCAGGAGAGTGGGCTGCGGAAGCATAGAAAACGGTGGAGCGGAACAGTGCCACAGAAAGGCACATTTGAATGTGAAGGGAGCTGAAGCACAATGCACCAGTGCACAGCGGCAGCAGGCAGGCAATAGACTGAACCACAGAGGAGGAGGGTGGCATGAGGCAACCATTCGCACACAGCACTGACAGCACAGACTTCTGCCAGGAACTGGTAGGTTTTCCCAATTATAAAACAAACAGCTTGGTGTAAGTTAACGCATTAAAACATAAGCCTAAAGTGGTAACAAAGTTAGAGCTCCAACTTGCTACATACTGTAATTACACTGTCAGGAGAGCTACACCTGCCAAACTTTATTAGGAACACCTCAATCAATCAATCAATGTTTATTTGTATAGCGCTTTTTACAACCAACGTTGTCTCAAATCAGCTTCACAGAAAATCAGTTTGTTATATATAAGAAAAAAACCCCACAAAGTTAATGTACAGACATTTGAGGGTGGGGGGGTGGGGAAAAACCGGGTCCAAGCCCCCCTTGAGCAAGCCAGAGGCAACAGTGGCGAGGAAAAACTCCCGTGAGTAAGGAAGAAACCTCGAGAGGAACCAGGCTCAAGGGCGGAACCCAATCTCCTCAGGTCGAACCAGGATGAGACGAGAAAGACAGAAGAGAAGAACATCTATTAGATCCAGTCTGATTAGTCCAGTCTGATTAGTCCAGGAGGGACTAATCACTGCAAGATGGAGCCGACCCATAGATAGAGTTCATGATCAGAGCCAGACGCTGGTCAGTGTAAAGGTTACGGTCATGCCGGGCGATGAAACAGGGCAGGAGACCCACGGTAGCGCTGATGCTCAGGTGCCTGGGGGTTCTGATGTGATCACTCCGGAGAAATTCTAGTGCTTAACTAAGAAGAGGAGAGAAAGAAGGAAGGAGAGAGAGACAGAGACAGAGAGTGATTAGTAGGATTAAGGATTTAGAAGGTAGGAGGTAGATATTTTAACTTGTTGGATTGAGTGTGTGTAGTCCTGAGAGTTCTGTAGAGGATTCCTGTAGAACACCTCCTTGTATCTACACTTACTGTCCACTTTTTAGGTGCACTCATCATATAGGAGCACTCTGTAGTTCAGCCATTATAGCATGTTGTCCATCTGTTTCTATGTATACTTTGTTAGCCCCCTTTTCCTTGTTCCTCAATAGTCAGGACCCCAACAGGACCCCCCGTGAGAATGTATTATGTGGGTGGTGGATCAGTCTCAGCACTGCAGTGACACTGACATGGTGGTGGTGTGTTAATGAGTGTTGTGCTGCTATGAGTGGAGGTTTTAAACCCCACACTGTGCCTGATGGACTGAGACCACCAACCGAAACTATCCAGCCAACAGCATCCTCTAGGCAGTGTCCTGTGACCGCCGATGTTGGACTAGAAAATGACCAGTACAGAATGAGCAGCAGCTTATGAGTGGCTGTCTATGACTTGTGCATCTACAGTGTCAGAGAACCAGATATAAGTATAGAAGGATGTAGATATGAGTGTATACATCTATACTGTATAAGTATATAAGGTTCTGAATGAGTGTATGTGTTTTGATAGTGCTGATACAGATGTACTGGAGAAGCTACACCTGAGTCTAACATGAACAATGCCAAGCAGCTAGAAATGTATTAAGCCCCAAGTACTGGGATGTGGAGTAATGGAATTCCATTCTCTGGATGGATCCGTAGTTGCTCCATCTACCTACTGGATCTGTAAGACTAACATTTGTGATCCTGAGCTAATCATCTAACATCAGTACCTGACCTCACTAATTCTCTCCTGGCTGAACACAATCAAATCCTCACCGCAATGTTCCATTTACATTACATTTACAGCATTTAGCTTATATCCAGAGCGACTTACAAGGTTAATCATATTACAGGTAGGCCAATGTAGTGTTAGGAGTCTTGCCCAAGGACTCTTATTGGTGTAGCACAGCATAGTCACCCAGACCAGGATTCGAACCCCAGTCTCCCACATGTGGTGGTGGCTCCCTGGCAGGTAGTGATGTTGCCTGCTGAGCTACACCAACCACCAGTTCCAGTGTTCCAGTGTTTATTGCAATGGCAAATAATGACAACATAGTTTCTATAGGGTGTTTCTTAATCACATGAAGTCTTTGCAGTCAGGTGGCAATATCAGTATACTCACCTCCTCTTTCTTCTTTCATAGTCCACCTTAAAATCTTTCTTTTCTCCCAGTATTTTAACCTGGATGGCACCAAGGTTCTACAAAACCGAAATGGAGACCAGGGCTCTTTTCTAGAGCAAGTGCAATCATAACTGAAGAGGGTAACATTAGCAGAGAGAAGAAAAGAGAATGTGGAGGGATAGAGTGATCTATCAATTTGAGGCCTTGAGACTGAAAGATACGCCTCCAAATATGAGCAGTTCAAAAGCAGGGACCACCAATAGGCCTGGGTCTGAGGACCTTATTGAACAGGCCGGAAGACATCAGCTAGAGGTGATCAGGGTAGAAGTGAAGCCTTCCAGTTAATTACAAGTAATAAGGGTCAGAGACGAGGTCCAGGGGTTAGCGCTGTCACTCCACAGCAATAAGGGCCCGGGTTTGATTCCTGATTGGGCTGTCCAGAGCCAATGTGGAGTTCACCCTGTACTCCTTTACCACCATGTTTGGTCAGTTGGAGATGCTAAAGTTCTCAGTTCCCCCTGAGATGGACTGGTGGACCCTACAGGGTGTTTCCTGCCTGTACCCGGTGAGTGTTGAGATCCAGAAGGATAAGCAGCTTAGAAGATGTCTGTGTTTGGACATGTCATGTATTTTTACATTTAGAAAATTTGATAATTTAAAAAACAACAGTAATGCAACAGAACAATGGAAACGACCACCAGAGAAACAATGGGCACTGGCTATCTGTCTGTTTCTGCTTTGAACTGGTTTGAACTTCACAACACAGAAGGGGCTGGCATGTTGTCTTGGCATGATAACCATCAATTGTTAGAAAGCTCAGCCTCCCTACTTTAATGTGGAATAAATCAGGAATGCTGGAATGTGTTGGAATGTGCCATTGCAACGGAACATGAAATGAAAAGAACTCCTTTTCCTCGTTCCATTTGTCGGTGTGGCTTTGGACTGTAAAGTGCAGTGCACTACTTTAAGAGTTGCTTAGTCAGCGCTGATGATGGATATTCACGCCCAAAGGTCACCTCTCCATCTCCTACCCCAAACAGTTCTCCAGAACCAAGAGTTCTCTCTCCTCCTCCTCTCCCCCTCACTTCCTTTCTCTCTTTCTGGACACCAGCGGACCCCATTTGGCGCAGGTTCCGCTCGGCAGAGGTCCTTTGCGTTGGCGCCGACGCCAACTCACGGCGGGAAATGGGCAGTTTAGCCTTGCCCTCTTGCTGAAGCATCGCGGATCTTGATGAGAAAAGCAGCTCTAGCCAAATCCCAAGCCCCTGTGCTGCCCAGCGCTGGCACTGCCAGCCTAGTCCTACCACCATGCCAATGGAAATGATGGGGAAAGCAGAGATGAAAGAAGTAGCGAGTGCCCATGCTGTTGAAAGGAGCAGCTTTGGATGCATGGCTGCCACTGAGTCGCTGGAAACGGGCCGCTCATCCCTCTCCCCCCTCCACACCTCATCATGCTGTTAGCCACACAGGCAGCACGTAGCAGTGGAAGAAGGAGAAAAGACTGAGGTCATGTCACAATCGGGTTGATTGATGATTCTCTAATTTCCTAAAGCTGCACAAGAGCATTTCAGTAAACGAGGATGCGGAGAAGGACATAGAGCCTCTTGTATGTAGAGTTGCTGTTTGAATTCCTGAAATTCCTGAAAATTCCTGAAATTCTGCATTAAATGTACACCTGTACCCGCAATGACTTTCACTAGGCATGAAATTGAAGTTGACACCACCGATATCCCGGATTCCATTCCCAAGAGTGCACTACCTGATGACATCACACCCACATGTCCACAGTCAGTCCATCAGCCATGCTCTAGCTCACCAGATTACCAGCTGACATTCGCATCACTTCCTGTTTATATTGCAAAGTTTTGCCAAACATTGTTTGCAATTCCAAGCGTTGTCCCTTTGACCTTACTATCTATATTTCCGGTTCTGACTCCTATTTATCTCTCGATTCTCCCTGTGACACCTACACTATACCACTAAGAGTACTTGGCCAATTAAACTAGTTTGACTGAAAAACTTTAGTTTTTACTTCCTTTAATGTCAGGCGGTACAACCATAAACAAAGGACTTTTATTTTGACATCCTTTTACAAAAGAGGGGCCAATGTAGAATGATGAGTGACTCCATGAAGACATAAAGAAGACTGCAGGTAACATTCATGCTGCAAAGCCCAGGTCAGTAGGGCTTTCACAAATTTAAGAAAAAAAAAAAAAATACGTGATTTGGTGCTTTGTACCATGTCAGGTGGCACAATCTCAGGAACATCATGCAAATGTGTAATTAATATAAAAAGATAAATTATTATAATAAATACAACTATAAATTTAGGTTCAATCACATGGTCAAATGTTTCTACGGGTGTCTAAGCAGAGGCCTGTTTAATTAGAAATCTAGTCAGGTGGCACAACCAGTATGTCAAATGGTGCAACCCGACCAGAATAGTTTGAATAGCTGAAACAATAAAAGCTTTGACGGCACTAACTATATTTATACATATAACCACATACAGGGGTTGGACAATGAAACTGAAACACCTGTCATTTTAGTGTGGGAGGTCTCATGGCTAAATTGGACCAGCCTGGTGGCCAATCTTCATTAACTGCACATTGCCCCAGTAAGAGCAGAGTGTGAAGGTTCAGTTAGCAGGTAAGAGCACAGTTCTGCTCAAAATACTGCAATGCACACAACATTATGGGTGACATACCAGAGTTCAAAAGAGGACACATTGTTGGTGCACGTCTTGCTGGCGCATCTGTGACCAAGACAGCAAGTCTTTGTGATGTATCAAGAGCCACGGTATCCAGGGTAATGTCAGCATACCACCAAGAAGGACGAACCTCCACCAGCATCACGTAGTGACCTGGCCACTATCCTGCAAGAAGAATGGCTTAAACTCCCTCTGACCACTGTGCAGGACGCAGTATATGTCATTCCCAAGACCAACTGACGCTGTATTGGCCGCACAAGGAGGCCCTACACCATACTAATAAATGATTGTGGTCTAAAACCAGGTGTTTCAGTTTCATTGTCCAACCCCTGTATGAAGTGCACATTGATATAAATGTGAATATATTTGCAGATATAAAAATGCACATGTGCTTTTTTAGCAAGTTCTTTTTCTAATTTGTCACTGGCCTATATACAGTATGGAAATATGTTTGGTTTCTCATTGGGCGGAACTTTCTGGTGGGCCAAATCAAACACTCGGCCCACGCTTTGAGCAGCCCTGCCATTGAAGAACCATGTTTTGCTCTCTAAAAACTTTTCCATGTGTGTTTTTAAAAAAGACCTTTTCATATATAAATGAGACGTGCATGTCTTCTGAAGCTTTTACCCAAAGCAAATGTTCTATGGATTTTTTTAGAACTTTGGATCCCAGAAAAGAACCATAAAGGAACCTTTACTTGTCAGAGTTCAATGAAGGACAGTACAGTAGACACAGTGTTGCAATGTGCAATATCATCAGGTAGCCCAACCTTTTTAGGTTTTGAGTGACATGTGAAGCATGTTGAATTATAATGGTGTAAAGGAAAGCTGTTGTAAATTAGTTGCCAATGACATATCGTCACTGTCCAATGAAAAACATGTATCTCCATTTCTGTCCATTTTGACTTTTAGGCGTCATTTAAAAACAGCAGCTCCCGTTTACACTTTGTGAGATTTGCATGATGAATGGACCAACTGAAATGGCCCAAAAGTGCTTGGTAAGACACCTGGTTCCATTGACTTACATTAAAATGGAATGAGGTTTTTGGCCTCTCCTGTAAAGTTGCCATTTTGGAGATACTTGTTTTTCTTTGGGCAGTGATGGTATGGTCTTAAAGGAATGCCCAGTGGCGTGCTGGTATATAAAGCCCCTGTATTGAAGCCTTCCTGTTTTCTCTCCTTTTCCTCACCTTGTTGCCTTATGCTTTGTGTATGCACTGGGCTTCATTCTCATGTCTCACGGGTTGTAAAGGGGTTTCACTGAATGCTTGACTCAAAGAAATTGATGAGTGCTTGTGTTGCAATCACCTGCTTCTTGTGTTCAGACCTCTGTGATACAAGGGCAAGAGAGTCCATTGCTAAGGCTGCTGAGTGAACACAGAGCCAACAGGTGTAATTTGGAGGCCTAACGATGTGCATTGTGAGCTGGTCACTCCCAGTGGGTGATCAATCAATGCGCAAGCATTCAGGAAATGACATTAGCTGCTGAAAAGCTTTCTGAATTTTCTGCCCATTTGTAGAAATGACTGGCCATTTCCTCCTTTCATTACATGTAATTATGGGGTTGGTAAGAATAACCAGAATAACTGGCTCCACTGAATACGGAACCGTTAGCGCAAGTCAATGCATTCCTTTTTTTACCGATCTGGTTTAAAGGGTAATGTTGATCATTCACTAACACCGAATAAGAAAGTCCTCACTCTGCTATGATGCCAGTTTCTCATGCTGCCTTTATGTGCAACTGCAACCAAAAGCTTTGGAAAGCCAAAGTTCTGACTTTCACTGATCTTTAATCTTTACACCACTGGTTGATGGCATACAGCCCCCAGTCGAAACAGATTATGTTTTCATTCTTTTTCGTTCTGGCATAAATAATAATCTGATTGGAGTGGGGGGAGGGCACCCAAGTAGGACTAAACATCCTAAATGTTCATAAATAGCTCTAAGTATTGATTTATATGAACTTTGTTACATCATATAACACTCTCTACATCACAAAACCCCGAACCTCCCATTAGAGAATCTCATAACTTCCTAATGCATGCCCTAGTACATACACGGAATACAAACACAAAACACAAATAGCCAGCTAATCTTCAACCGAGCTGGTGAAATAACTCTTGGTTATGGATTATGTCGTAGATATGGATTATGTCGTAGATATGGATTATGTCGTAGATATGGATTATGTGGTAGATATGGATTATGTCATAGATATGGATTATGCCGTAGATATGGATTATGCCGTAGATATGGGGAATATGTCGTAGATATGGATTATGCTGTAGATATGGATTATGCGGTAGATATGGATTATGCCGTAGATATGGATTATGTCGTAGATTTGGATTATGTCGTAGATATGGATTATGTCATAGATATGGATTATGCCGTAGACATGGATTATGTCGTAGATATGGATTATGCTGTAGATATGGATTATGCGGTAGATATGGATTATGCCGTAGACATGGATTATGTCGTAGATATGGATTATGCTGTAGATATGGATTATGCCGTAGATATGGATTATGCCGTAGATATGGATTATGCCAGAGATATGGATTATGCCGTAGATATGGATTATGCCGTAGATATGGATTATGCCGTAGACATGGATTATGTCGTAGATATGGATTATGTGGTAGATATGGATTATGCCGTAGACATTTGACTACATCTACAATCAGTAGGTCCATCATGTGCATTGTTGCAGTGGTGGGAATGGATTACTCTGTCTATTTTACACTCTTTTTCTCATTCCCTTCTTTTTTCTCTCTTGTCCACCGTCTCTCTCACTCTCCTCCCCTCCTCATATCATTTTATATTTCTATCACTGTCCTCTCTCTAATAAACTCCATCTCTCTGTCTTTCTCTTTTGCCTTCCATCGTGCATTTTCTTTTTTGTTTTGTATCTCTCTCTCTCTCTCTATTTTGCATTTCTCTCTCTCTTGATTTCTAGCAACTTATCCTTATCCACTACTCCCGTCTCTCTCTCTCTCTCTCTCTCTCTCTCTCTCTCTCTCTTTTCTCTTTATTTCACTTTTTTTCAGTCACTCTTTGTCTTTTTTCTCATCACCACTCCATCTCTCTTACTTCTGTCTTTCTTCTGTCTCTCTCTCCCTCTCCTCTCTTTCTCTGTCACTCTCTACCAATTCTCTCTCCCTCTCTTATTTGCTTTCTATCGCCTTTTTCCTCTTTCTCTCCATTTCTCACTTTCTACCCAATCTCTCCTTTTCTCAGTCTTTTCTTTGGTCTCTCTCACCAATCATACCATCATTCCAAGCACCTTTTGGCAAATAGTCTATCTCTTCTTATCTTTTTTTATCTCTCTCTCTTTCTGACTCTTTTCTCATTGTCCTCTCTTTTCCTCTGTGTGCTCTAAGTGTTGGGTATCTGCTGTGTGACAGGCACCTTGGCTTTTTCAGGGTCATGCTCTGCGCTCTGGCCTCTAAACTGGTGCTAGCTGGTTAGGTGTCATGCTGGGCTTTGACAGAGCAGGTGACATGGAGGCCGAATCTCCCGGCCCTGTACGTCCTGCACTGCTCTGAAACCGGTGTTTAAACACAGCAGTGCTGTGTGAGGGCTGGGTCTAGGAAGTGTTATGTCTCAGAGACATCGCTATTACCACGAACTTCACCACCTCTTCACTGCATGGACTCACTACATGTATATATATATATAATTATTTATATACATATCGCCACGACCACAGCACAGAGGATATTATCACACATCTGCTCCACACAACACTGACTCACCTGAACACTAGAAGGAGTTATTATGTTAAAATGCTGTTTGTTGACTACAAGCTCAGCATTTAACACTGTTATCCCCTCCAAACTCACCACCAAGTTCTGGGACTTCATCCATCCCTGTGTCCCTGGATCATCAACTTCCTGGCTCACAAGCCACAAGCAGAAGGCACTCATCCACCCTCACCTTCAGCACCGAAACCCCCCAGGGTTGTGTCTCCCTGCCGTACACTCTGTACACTTGGTGGGACTGGACTGGGTGGCCACTTCCAGCTCTACCACCATTGTCAAGTCTGATCACTCATTATGTAAGGCCCTACCTGGAGGACATTAAACACCTGGAGAACCGCTGCCAGGATAATAATCTCCTTCTCAGCATCAGGAACACAAAGAAGCTGATAGTGGACTGCAACAAAAAGCAGGAGAGGAGCTACCACCCTGTATGGATCAACAGAGCTGCAGTGGAAGGAGTAGACAGTTTCAAGTACCTTGGAGTTCACATCTCGCAGGACCTGTCATGGTCTTGCCACATCAACTCCCTGGTGACGAAGGCCCATCAGCATCGCTACCAGCTAAGACACCTAAGGAACTTCAGACTCCGCTCCAAGGTGTTACGAAACTTCTACACCTGCACCATCGAAGGCATCCTCACAGGGAACATCACAGCCTGGTTTGGGAACACCACCAAGCAAGACAGGCTCCCGCTTCAGAGCGTGGTGTGTTCAGCTGAGCGCATCATTTGGGCTGAGCTACCTGACCTGCAGACAATCTACTGCAAGCTGTGCTGGACCTAGGTCTGGAAGAATGTGATGTACCGCAGCCATCCCAACTATAGGTTCTCCTCTCTCAAGCTCAGGGAAGCGCTTTCACTCCCTAAGGGCAAACACGGAGAGGATGAGGAGGGCCTTCTTCCCGCAGGCCATTCAGGCTCTGAACCAAGGCACCAATTAGGACCACCTCATACACAAACACACATCATGAAAAAGACTTTTTCACTGAACGCTAAGCAAGGATTGTTACCAAACACCTCCTGTTCAGTTGCGGAGCGTGTTGTTGCACATTCACAATGCTCATCCCACAATGCTCATACACTGCACACCACCATTAACTCCCATATTTCTATATTGCTTACGTTTATTTACATTTCATTCATTACATTTCTAGTTACATTATTATGTTTGTATATTTTTGTTTTTATTTAATTATTTAATCTTTATATTTTATTAAATTTGTATATTATCTTATTTTTATTTTATGTGAGCTGGCTGTTGTCAAAGCATTTTGCTTCTAGTGGTACCATATACGATTATGCATGTGATATAGATTCATGTGATCTATAGATTGAGAAAGAGAAATAGGCTTCCTCTGCATCACTCTCCCATACAGCATCTCCTTGTGTAGAGTGCGCCGAATAGTTGAACGATGCACAGTGACTCCATCAGCAGCAAGATCATGTTGTAGGTCTTTGGTGCTGGTCTGTGGGTTGACTCTGACTGTTCTCAACATCCTTTGCTTCTGTTTATTCCAGATTTTTCTCGGTCTGCCACTTCGAGCCTTGACTTGAACTGTGCCTGTGGTCTTCCATTTTCCCACAATGTTTCTCACAGTGGAGACTGAAAGCTGAAATCTCTGAGATAGCTTTCTGTATCCTTCCCCTAAACCATGACGGTGAACAGTCTTTGTTTTCAGGTCATTTGAAAGTTGTTATGAGACGCCCATGCTGCGACTCTTCAGAGAAGATGCAAAGAGGAGAAAAACTTACAATTGCCCCCCTTAAATACCCTTTCTCATAATTGGAGTCACCTGTGTATGGAGGTCAAGGGTCACTGAACTTACCAAACCAAATTTGAGTTCCAATAATTAGTTCTAAAGGTTTTGAAATCAATAAAATGACCACAGTGCCCAAATTTATGCACCTGCCTACTTTTGTTTAACCAATTATTGCACACTTCCTGTAAATCATATAATCTTCATTTCACTTCTCAAATATCACTGTGTTTGTCCCCTATATGATATATTTAACACAATTTTTTAAATCCAAACAACCAATGCTTTATAAAGGAAATTAGGAAAATTAACAAGGCTGCCCAAACTTTCACACCCCACTGTACTTCCTTTACACTATGGTCCTTGGCATGCCCTAATGCAGTCACTCATTTTAGCCAGTCCTTAACATCTGCATTGGAGACATTTTCCACACACTAAACAAGACACTGACTGCACTGTAGCACCTCCGCTCATTCTATAGGTCCTGCACACCCCGCAGGTATTTATAGCCCGATCATCCTCATGCAGGAACCTACGCTACTACCACATTAAACACACAAGGTGTTTTGGCCCGTGATCTTATTTCAAGTTACAAGTCACATTTACATATGATCTAGTGAATGGTCTTCTCATCTCTGGCGCAGTTGTACAAGGTAAATAGTTGGAGACCACGATTGTCTCAGCATTTATCCACACAGTGCCTTGGCATTTCATTCCTTTGCTGTATGAAAGCGTTGCTCCTATGTCCCTGTTGATCGTCCAACAGACTGGATAGAATTGCTAGCATGAAAGAGTCATTCTGGAGTGCTTTCTTTGAACTGGTCTTATTCCACGGATAGCTCCCACACAGTTGGCCTGACCTTTTCAGTTTCAGACCCGCAACCTGCAAAGCAGAGCGAGCGCACGCGCAAATGCACTCTCGCATTTCTGCTAGATGTCTGCCCAGATATATCAGTGATGATGCATGCTCTTTGTTTTGTATTTATACCTCTCACTCTCTTTCCATGTCTGCTTCTTTCTGGCTGTTTTCCAGCCTCTCTTTCTCTGTCTCGGAATGAAAGCAAAGGCTTTCAGATCACCACCTCTGCACCACACCCCTCTCTCACACACAGGCTGATAGGCTTGCCCCAGATATCTGTAACTGACTATCTGTAACTGTCTCTTACTGACTTGGCTATGTTCTTAAGCTAATACACTCATCATTGAAAGAAGAGGCGCACAAATAGCTGCACCCAGAAGGAATCAACCCACAGGAATGAAAATTGGTGGTGTGACATTGTGAGACATGTGAATGATGGGGTTTCATTCTTCTAGGAAGGGCCTTATCGTATCCCTGACTGACCCAACAGCCACGGTTGCAGTTATTCAGTGAGCAGTGATGCCCTCATTGAGCAATCATGTTACTGCCAGCACCATTTTTCCAGAAGGCCTGGTGTCATTCCACCTCCACCCCTAGCACAAAATCTGCAGGAACCGTGTGACAATATTCAAGTTGCTTGGGATGGATCATTGCAAGATATCATTAGGAACCTCTACAACTCCATGCAAGCCCAATGCCACACTGAGAGACATTACTTCTGTTTGTGTAGCTCAATAAATATCGCCCATATCCGTCTAAATTAGCATAATTCATTATTCATGGTAACCTTTATCTTCCTTTCCAATGACATCCATCAATGCCAATCCAACACTTCCTCCTGGGTGCAACTGCCTATTGAATGATTAGTGTATAAACCATGCAGGCTGGAAAGTCCTACGTTGTCATTGTGGTTGGTGTAGTTCAGCGGATAGCACTGCTACCCACCAGGAAACCAACACCACATGTGGGAGATTGGGGTTTGAATCCCGGTCCGGGTGACTATGCTGTGCTACACCAAGAAGAGTCCTTGGGCAAGACTCCTAACACTACACTGGCCTACCTGTAATATGATTACCCTTGTAAGTCGCTCTGGACAAGAGCGTCAGCTAAATGCCGTAAATGTCATAATGCTGACCATACTTACATCAGCTTGATCACTATACTACACCTACTGTTACAGAGTGAGCTTCACCTTTGGCATGTATACAGAGTAAATCAGTTGAGTGCATGGCAGTTTCACTTTGTGCTACATGGGATTTTCGCCAGCATTCTTTCCCAACTTCTCCACAGTAGAATAGTGCATTTATGGGAGTAGTATCTATGAAATAGATAAGTCAGTTTGACCTCCAGGAATCAAGGACTGCTCCACCTGCACTGTGATGTGTCTTCTAGCTAGATTTGAGGTTTTAGCCTCAGCTGTGCTATGTAGTTTCCATAACCGGGGCTCTCCGAGGACGCAGTTGGCTGTGGTCTTATTGGGATGGAAGCATGGCAGGGTTCAGCTCTCTCCAGTGTGAGGTGTTCGCCAGCTGGCCGATTGTGCTGCGGAATAGTGCGCTTGGCATTTTCCACTAAGCATGGTGAGATGCTCAACAATGCTGCATGGCAGGCATTTCAGAGAAGACAGTGGAAGACTTCATCCACATTAGAGGAGGTGTGTGCTGGCCTTTGTCAACCAGGAATGGTTTAAATGTTAGATAACCCTCGACAGTGGGAATTCACCTGGAATAACCTGGACGAATAAATAAAGAAATACACGTGTCTTGCCTTCTGTAATCTGTTAAAGGAGATTTTCCGGTGGGTGCAATGTTATATCTAGTACTGGTTCAAATCAGCATTTCAGAGTACCATGTTATGCTGGAAATAACACCAAGCTTGTGTTTATTGGTCTGTTCTACATCTCTAATACATCGTACTTTTAATGGATGCTGTTATGCATTAATCCGTATTGTGTACTAATGCTAATGCTAATGCTAATGTACTAGTTTATACAATCTACCAACCGGCACAGTCCTTCCTTTGGTAATACTAGTGTTAGGTTGATTGTTTGGTTGATTGATGGATGGATGGACAGATGGATGGATGGATGGATGGATAGATAGATGGATTGAATGATTTTTTTGGCTCTTAAGGTCATCATTTTAATTAGCTTTCATGCCTTTCTGTGGAGAGTTGAGAATCTAAACTGATCATTTCTGATCCGTGTCTTTTCTTCTTTTCTCAATATCTCCCATTGCCTGACGCGACCATCATCTCAACATTACAGGTAAGAATACATTAAGATTCTCTCCCATCTCAATCCAAAAGCATCTGCAACTCAGCACAAGGACATAAACTGTGTAACCTGATGCAAAGAACCGCTCTTAGTAAGCACGAAAAGCTACCGGAGTGCTAATATCACCCCTTGTGCAGAATCTTCAGGCTGCTAAACATGAGTGAGTGAGTGAATGGGTCTGGTTCATGGTTAAAAACCAACCGGAACAAAAAGAGGAAAAAAATCCTACTGCAATACACTTTGAAGTAAGGTTGTAGTAAATGTGCATGCTTGGTGACAAACAGACCTTGCAGGTTATGGTCATATCCATAAGTGACTTGTGTGCAGGAGTAATCCTTCAACATGAGCAGGGAACAGTGAGGATCTACTAATACAGCACTAACTCATTCCCACCACAGGTTTACTTAACAAGCCTACAGTCCACTGGGGTGATTATATGGCTGGGTTGCCAGCCCTGTGGGAGATTAATGTGTATATGTGTGTGCAAGCGCGTGTGTGATTTAGGAAGCTCTGTAGCTAAGGAAACTCAAGCCCCTGCGGTCAATGTCAAAGGTCAAGGCAGACGGCGGTCAATAAATATCAGTAATGGCTACCAATAAGTGCTTTGCTGATTCTTGAAGCTATCGCACACAGCGCTCTCTCCCACACATACAGCCTCTACTGCGGCTCATCTGGATTAAACGAGTCTCCCATGTCCCATGAGCCCTGGCCGGAGCCAGCTGTTTCTAAATAAAGCGCTATTATTCCTGAACACAGTGGAAATAGAGGCCGCAGGGCACAGAGTGTGCTCACACACCAAATCCTCTAAGAAGCAGGATAATTATACTCCTTTAAATGGATATTATTCCAGACACTTGGAGGTCTGGACCGTGTGTGACACATATCGTGGCCTTGTGTCGTAAGGTTTACCACAAAAGGCCTGATGTTCCACATCAATGTTCAGCCACACTTGAATCAGAGAATTGCACAATTGGGCCAGATTTGGTGGAAGCCCTCCCTGGTTTAATCCTGAAATTGTAGACTGGAATTTTGGTAGACCCGTATGACCGTACACTTCCATACACCTGTAGATTCAGCTAATTCCTTCACTAATGGCTTATGGTACGCATAACAGCAGTTGTTCCTTTTAGCTAATCAACATCAGGTTTGGAGCCATTTTCCACACATGGAACAAGACATTCACTGCACTGTACCACCTCCTCTCAATCTATGAATCCCATCACTCACACCCCGCAGGTATTTATAGCTTTGTTACCCTTGTGTAATGTCAGATGCAGTAGCCTGAAGCTACTACCACCTTAAATTCACAAGGCAATGTGTCTCTTACAAGCTAGAAATGTCTTCTGAAACCTTCAAATTGTCTTCCTATAATCTAGAGCATCCAATCTAGAAAACTCTTATGTGGCTCATTTTAAGATTTAGTGCTAGTTCCATGAAGATGGTAGCAGACATTAACAATATGTGTCATTAGTTTGTTTTTCTCCTTCTATGGCATTTGTGGCCCAAACCAAAGGCGTAGCTGTTACTCACTGTCCTGTCAGAGATGCATGAAGAGACTTTCGTCTTTCCCCCCATTAATGCATTTAGATCTGAATTCAGATCAGGTACAATATGCAGGTCCACAATGAGCATATTAAATGCATCAGTATGTTGACTTGAAGTTTTCCGTATGCTTCCATGTTTTCTATAACTGCATTAAATAAGCATAATGCTGCCTTTATTGTTGAATGCTTTACAACGGTTTCTAAAGGAGTTGTGCACACACAGAGAATTGACAAAGCTGACTACATTGTGAAGTATATTCCTGTTCACTCAGAGATCTTCAGAAATTGCTTCATGGGAAACTGAGTGGAGTCACAAGTCATTACTAGAGGCTTTTAGTTTACAGGCAGGCCTTGCCTGTCTAAAAGCCTGTCAGCCTGTTTGACATGGCTTTAAATAACATGCCTTACATTATAGAACAGCCTTCAGTCTGAGGGATGAAATGGTAGTGCTACATGTAGGTGGTTAAATGTGCTAGCTGGTTAGCATGACAGTTATTATAGATGAAATATTACCAAAGTGGATGAATTATGCTCATTTACATGGTTTAGTCTGCTAGAATAGACTGACATTCTTTAGTTTTCTCAAAACACAGTATAGCTCTCACTGTATGTTTGTACTCCTAACTTCCCGATAAGCCCAGTGTGCTCTGATTGGTCAGCTCATCCATACTCTTTTGATTGGTCAAGTGCCAGAGCAACATATTGATACTAGTTCAACACCCACACAGCTTTGGCTATTCTTACTATGGCATTGGTCACACTTTCAGTTTGAGTGTGATCCTAAACGACTGGTGGAACAAGCCGGTAGACGGGATCCATCTTGGCCAGCCAGACGGGAGCATGACGTTTTAGAGTGGTCAGTTTTAATTCTCTGTGCATTATATAAGGGAGTGCCAAGGTTGCCAGTAGGCGGGCCATAGGGACTGTGTTATGAGATGACATCACCTTGTAACAGAGGAAAGGGCAGTTTCTGTGGGAGGGAGTTTCTCCATGTGGTTTGTACTTTGGGCTTTATGTCTTTGTAGCATGTTCACACGCACAAATAACAAATATATCATATTAAAAAAGGAGGGAAACCTGGAAAAGCATAATAGTTTCACTTTAGATATAAGTTATATTTAATAAATCCTCTGGTGACTGCAGCTAAAGTGGCCATAGCACTAAATGACAAACTACATCCTAGCCATTTGCCTCTTTTGGAAACCGTATACACTGTACGGAGCTCATTGTTCTCTTTATGAGCCTGAACGTTTCTCTGTAATGGAAGGCTCGGTATTGAATATGATGCTGATGCGAGCTGCAGGAGAATGGCATTGCAGAAATAGCGGTGCATGACTGCACAAACAGACAAAGTCACATGTATAAATGAAAAGGTTGTCGATTCAAATTTAATTAGTTCTCTGTCTTTTCCCTCTGAAGACTCTCAAGTCTAAGTTGAGTCACAAGTCAGTTAAGGGCAAATCAAAGTCTCAGATTCATAGGTTTGCTTGTTCTAAAAGTAATGTGATGGCAACCCTGAGAAAGCACAGTGTAGAGAAGAGCAGAAGATTAAACAGCTGCATTGGCCCATGGAATGAAAGTTAATGACTCACTGTGTCTTAACTTGATGCTATATATGTGTGGTCATATACAGCCTTTGTAGTGTTGATGGTCTAGGTACAGAGCACTGCAGTCAGCAGTGCAGGAAGAGGGTATAGGTGTATCTCCAGGGAGGCAATGCAAGCCGCTGAATGGCTGGGGAGCAGACAGAGACAACTGATAGGCTGTCTTTATTGCAGAATTGGGAAACCAATTCTGTAGGCCCAGGGCCCAGTGGGGTTTATTATTGCGAGACGTGCCCTCCCTTGACAATCGGACAGCACGCTGCAAAGTGAAAATCACCTCGTAAACACCCTGCAAGTACACTCGCCACCAGGCAGCACAGCCAAATCGAATGGCACAAACAACAGGTAAGGCAGCATTTTCCACAGAGACGCTGTCCAAATGTCCCTCTCGCAGGCGCGCTGCATCCATAGCCAATCTATGGTAAATATGAGACCGCATGCTTTCAGCTAGGGAAGCGAGTGGAGTTTGGAGTGGAGTTTGGAGGAAAACAATATGCTGCTCTCAGGAATGGATCCCTAGGGTGTTCCCTGTGTCATCTGAGGGGATGCTTGGCAATAAAGTAAACACATTCTGGACCCGGACAGGCTATAACCAGCCAGAGATGATGATGATAGGTTGCGATGGCTGGCTGAGTGGACTCGCAGTGGGCTCCGATAGGACAGCAGGGAGTGGTGAATGGCGCAGGGAGTGACGGCTAGGTCATCCTGTCTAGGCCTGTCTGTGTCACCTGAGGCTTCAACATCCACCTGATGACTTCTGCATCTTGAAACAAAGCCAAGGTCGGAATCAGAGTCGCTTTGTTGGTCAAGTACACTTGCATGTACGAGGAGTTTGGCTTAGTGACAATAGAGAATAATCCAGCGGGGCACAACCGAATATTTTTAGTTTTCTATGTAGCCAAAGGGGTGAGGAATGTCAGCTGCATTGGTGGGTTTAGCTGCTAGTTTAAAAAGTCTAAATTAATGCAGAACACAAATAATCAAGAATACATGAATAGAAATAACATATCAGCAAAAGAGAAGCTGTTCAGCCAATGTAGCAGGAGTGTTAACATTACAACTAGTTCCTGTCTTGCCCTCGGGTCTCCCTGACACCGCCAATCCTCCGGACTCCACTTCCCAGAGTGCACTACCTGATGACATCACACGCACATGTCCCCAGTCTCCCAATCATTCACGTTCTAGGTCGCCTGAGTTTTAGCACAGCTGTCGTTAATTACCAGTCTGCATTTAAGCTCCACACACGCACAAAGTCTCTGCAACCTTTGCCAAACCTTTGTTTGCGATTCTGAGCGGTTCCCTACTGTCTTTGGCTTGTATGTCTGGTTTTAATCTCTCTCTGAATTTGACTTACTCTCTTTTGCTCTTCCCCTTTTTGATCTGTCGCCTGATTGTTTTGACTTCCTGGTTATCGACCTCTGCCTGTCTTCGAACCTGCATTACCCCTTCTGTTATGATTGCCTTGCTTTGGTTGTTGTGTTTGACTATCGACGTGTCAAATAAACCTCCTTTGGCTTTTAGCTCTGCGCGCATCGAGCCCAGTTCTTTGTCCCTGGCACTTCTATAAATGGGGTTAACTGTAACAGATAGAGGGGCTAGTTACGGTCGCTATAAGAAAATCCAGGTAAATCCAAACACAAATAATTCGGTACAGTTCTATCATCATTCAAGCACATTAATATAAACTCACCTGTGACTGAAACATACCTAATATCATGTAATACCTCCACAAGCACCAATACCAGCTGTGGTTGGATCTGGCATGGACTGGACAAGTCTCTGGATGTAGGCCAGGTCAATGTTCAGCCACTCATGTATCAAAAAATTGAGCAGTTCGGACGGATTTGGTGGATGCCTTCCTGGCACAGTTCTAAGGAGAGTTTCCTGTAGACTGGGATTTTTGCCACTGCTGGTAGACCCGTATGACCGTACGCTTCCATACACCTGCAGATTCAGCTACTTCCTTTATGCTATGGTCTTTGTCGCACCCAAATTTAGCCAATCATTTTCAAAATATGGAAATCTTTTATTGTTTACGTTGGGAGGCTTATTGTCAATATTAAACCATGGGTATGCTGTATTGTAGCCTGGCTAGCTGGGAGTGTGAGTTCCTGACATGCTTCAAAATGCAGCTGTATTACAGCCACATAAGAGGGAATTCCGTGACATACAAAACATGAAGGTGAGAAACTGTTATAGTCTGAAAAACTGCCTTTAGAGTAAATCTACAGAAATATCAGAAGGTCTCAAAACCTGCAAATACTAGAACAAGCCTTAAGTGGTGTTCACATTTCAGCAGCAAATAAACAACAGCAGTAAACTGGAAATTGTTTTCAATGGAGCCGTAATGTAAAACTTTGCCACCGTAAGTGGGAACGTTCCGAGACCCCAGTGGTAAATGGGATGCTACATGTAGAGTTAAAGTTTTACAACTGTAGTGGTGGAATTAACCGGATATTGATTTTGGATGTTCTAATAATCATCTTTTGATACTCTTACCGTTCAACACTTGCAAAGCTTCATGCTGCCCATCTCTGTCACGTGAAGCTGAACTGACACTTACAATATTCATGTTGCGTTTTCCCTGCACTAGTTTGTGCCCCATTCTCCCCCACCAATTCATATAATAAGGCATAGCCACAACAGGTGCAGCCATAACGTCTATATCATAAGTCAAAATAACATGCACTGAGTCATATTTTCCATCTGTACTGCACATTCCGTCTATGAATGTAACCGTCTGTCTGCCTGTTTGTGTTTACTGCTTGTTGCTCCTGTATCATCCATGAACTTGCCACTGTGCTAGATAACCTTTCTCTATCCGAACGTAGTCCTTATTTGCGACAGAGAGGGAGAAAGAGAGCGAGAGAATGAGAAACAGAAAGAGAAATGAGGAAAACTGCGTCCGTCGGGAAGGAATCACAGAAATAAGATGAATCTGTGTAGCCTCCAGCGGTTTTAACCACATCGTCTACACAGATTCCATGTAATGGTCACCTGGGGCTGGCCGAGGAGACTGCGCCAATTAAATTAGGTAGCAGTAGAACGGTTCTCTCGCCCCCCCTGACTGCATCTTGTTTACCGGCCGTCCCCGTGGATCTTCCCCGCTCCGCTCCGCTGTGTACAGTAATTGTATTTAGGACTGCTGCCTTCCAGAATATGCTGAATATGTTGAGGAAACCGGAGAGGATTGCCAGAACCGCCTTCTGACTACATTACCCATGAGGCTGTGCCATAAAGGACAGTGGATATCCATTTGAGACGAGGACCAGCAAAAGGTCAAATGCATGGAGAGGTTTTGTTTTTTTCACTAGTAAACATGCATGGGAAAACAAGTGGACACAGGAATTAGTTGTGGAAGGGGACTTACAGGGGAATTCCATAATGGAGCAAGCGTTGCTAAAAATAATGGGAGTCTATGGGAGTAAAGAGCAAATGGAGGAGTTAGGGTCAGTATGGATGTAGATTAGAGCTTGGAGATCTATACTGAGTGTAGGTTACAGGAAACTGTAGGGCTGTATTCAAGCACACCACCCCCGAACAGCCTAAACATTTCTGAGATTGAATGGTGTCAATATCTCAAAAACTGCTTAACTAGTTTGTGGACAAACAATGTGGACCAAGAAGAAGACAACGCTGGGCCCATAAGGAAGTGCTCGATTGCAGTGCTATTGGGAAAAAAGATAAAGGTTACCAGGAACAATAAATGATGATAGATTTAGACTGATATGGGTAATATTTACTGAGCTACACATACAGAATTAGTGTCTCTCAATAAAGCGTCGGGCCATCATGTGTGCTAGAGTAACATGTATGCATCTCTGAGCTGTAGAGCTTCCTAATGGAGCCCTGTGATAATCCAGCCCATGCAGCTTGAATATTCTCACCCAGTTCCTGCAGCTTGTGCGGTAGGGGTGGAGGTGGAGTGACACCAGGCCTCCTGGATGTGTGACAGTAAATTGTTCATCTTGCCGCTGACCACGGTGCCTCCATGCCTTGTTGGTCGCTTCCACCAAGACAAAAGTCAACTCGTCACTCGCCAGCTGCCATGGCATGAGACCATTGCAATCCTTGGTGACACTGACGTGGTGATAAGGACAGTCGCTGGCCACAGTGCTGGCACTAGCAGGATGACTCATAGAGGGTATCACTGATGGGTCAGTCATGTGCAGCCAAGCCTGAAACTTGAGTCATCCGCATGTCTCACAGTGTCAAACCTACCCACCAAATTTCATCCCTGTGGGTTGATTCCTTCTGATGATGATGATGATGATGAGTGTATAACTCTATGACACTATTATCAGTATTACATAAAATCTCATAACTCAGAAAACATGCAGGTTCACTGGTGGTTTTGGACAGCAGATAAATAGTCTATATTTGTTTGGTAGACATGGCAACCCCTGGTTCCCATCACCCAGCACTGTAAGGAAACAAAGTCTGTAAGTTTCAGCACCACAGTTCATTTCACATCAAACCACTCAGTTTTCTTTACATCCCAATTGTTACGACCCCGCTAGTAGTCTAGGGGTAATCATTTGGGGGTCAGTAACATGGGTGATTATGTGGCGTGCAAACCAGAGATCTACAACACCATATACAGCTTTACTGGAGTTATTTATTTATTTATTTATTTTAATACACTCCAAAATACTGAGACAAAGTAAGTTAAAGAGTAAGACAAACAGATATACAAATGGACAAATGCCTTCGTGCAAAAAGGGAGAATCTGAACATGGACGGTGCCAAAGAAAAGAAATAAATATAAGACAACTGACCTAGCTCAAAATTAGATACCTAATCTCTCCTATCTGCACCAATACAAAAATACAGGGGTTGGCGCCCGCCCCTTACCTAGTGTATCTATACAATCAATCAATCCCTACGTGTTGTGGAGATGTATGAGCGCTCGTTACCTGTTCAGAACCCCCTATCCACGTAGGCCAAAACACAACCCGAACACACACACAGACAACGGGAAATGACTAAGACCAGCCAATACAGAACATGGCTAGGCTAAGCGCTAGCTACGGGAGGCAGAGGGAGAGGGATCAAACATAACGCTGCTAGCCTGACATGAGTCTACTAACATGTGTAAAACATGAACACCAAACGCATCCGCCTCAATTCCCCAACACAGCAGCAAAACAAACACATCACTCCCAGCCTCCTCGAAACTGAAGCCCCGCTTCTCATGTGGGAAGAAAAGGGTTCCCTATTGGCCGCCTGATTTCGGAAGTACTTTGGGGGACTTCCAACGATGATTGGCACAGCAGCCAACCTGTAGATGGGGACAGACGACAACACAGGGCAAAACAGCGGGCCAATGACTTGACTAGGCAGCCAATTAGAGAATTTGGGATGACTGTCCTTCTTAATTTGCTAAACGACAGCGATGCGAGTGATATGCCTCTCCTTAATATAGCTTAGCCTTTTTTACCTGACATAATGGGAGTACGGAGTTCTATTGGTACAGTATCACAGCAGTACTAATCATCGCATCCACCAGCAAAGGGATATTAATAGCTCGTCCTTGAGATGAGTTACATTCCCGTTAGCTATTTTCGACAAGGCCACTTCTTGTCCTTTTATCACCACTTTTCGCGATGATGGAAGATGAAACGGCTCGGGTCCATGACAATCTGCCGGCCTTGCGGACGCCTTCCAACAGTTTTGTCATACATCCGCGTGGTCTGTTGTGTTGTTAGGGCAAGATTAGAGTGTCCCTTCTCTCTGATCTCTTCCAACGTTTAGCATTTCTAATGAGCACGGGCTTCTGGCAGGGCTAAGTGCTCTCTGCCAGGCTCCGCTCAGGCTGTGGCCAGAGGAGCCGCAGAGACAGGTTAATTAAACTTAAATAATTAAAGAAGTGGCATTAATGACCCGTGGTGTGGAAGGGTTGAAGCATATGGCAGCAGATGACTCCCCGTCTCTGAGGTGGCGGTCTACAAAGCAGGACGGGCGAAGTCCACCTCCCCTTTCATTCACTTTGATGATGTCAGCGAACGGGGTGCCCAGGTGCCAGTGTGGCATTTGATATGCGGGACAGGTGGTGGAGCGAGAGACGGAGAGTGGGGAAGAGAGACAGACAATAGCATGGTGGCATAACGAGATTCAGAGCGAATGCTTCACCATCTGCTGCTGGGCACAGCTCTCTGGACCATTAAATCACTCACACAAAGTTTGGGTTGAAAGGCATCTCTCCTCACTCTTCCTGTCTTCTTCTCTGGGTATTTCTCTTTTCCCTCTCTCTCTGTCTCTCCCTCCCTCCCTCCCTTGTTTGCTCTTCCTCTGTGCCTATATAACTCGTCTGTACAACGTTTCCTCCTTGTCATTTTTCAGTCCTAAGAAGTAGCACTTATTGCAAGTGATAAACGTGGCGTGGTTTAATATCATTTGTCACTTGCAGCTAATTGAAACACGCTAATTCCAAGCTTTCTATCAATACCACATTTGGTGCTAGCAGAGGAGGAGATATTCTAGTGTGATTTGAATATGATTACTTATTGTTCTAATCACAGTCTTGCATTGTGGAAAGAAAAACATCATTTACATGTTTTGTCAAATTTATTGTCGTTAATTGATGCCAGAACAAACAGAAAAACTCGGAAGACTGAATGTAAGGCAAATGTAATTACAATGTTACTACCACATAAGCACATAATTATAATCAGATAGTGTAGGAACACAATAAGAATGACTAAAGAACTGAGCCCGGCAAATATGATAGACCCCAAACTGAACATGAAGATGTGGCATAATGACACAAATATGACTTCAGATCATGTCGTGATACGCGTCACAATGGAGAAGAGCGTCTTGCGCTTGATTTAGGTCTAATGATTTTATGATACAAGCACATTTCAGTTCACTGTCACAGATGTACTCACAATGACTATGCTATACACTATATGGCCAAAAGTATGTGGACACCCTCCTAGTTGTAGTTAATAGATATATAAAATGAGGCACATTGCCATTGAATTTTAGTAAATGAACATTGGCAGTAGAATGGATTGAACCAGGGAGTTCAACGACCTTTAAGTGGGACAGTGTTAGAGGACACCAATTTTGCCATAAGCCAGTTCATGCAAATGATGTCTGCTAGTTCTCCCCCAGTCAACTGTAAGTGCTGTTATCAGGTAATGGAAATAGATAGATAGATAGATAGATAGATAGATAGATAGATAGATAGATTGATAGATAGATACCAGAGGGAAATTCAGAATGTCAAATACCTAGCAATAAGGCAAATATCTAGCCATGTTGCAATAAGTCAAATATCTAGCCATGAGGCAATAGACAACATAAACTCACAGAGTGCAGCCACCTGTCACACCCTGCCGTGTCCTGTCATGTCCAAGTGCTGTCTGTCACTCTGTTCCATGTGCTTCTGTTTGTTTTGGTCCTGTGCTCCTCCTGTCTCCACCCTCCAGTCAGGTCCCTTGTTTCTAGCTCCGCCCCTTCCCGGTATCTCTCGTTAACCCTAGTTGTGTTATACCCCATGTCGTGCCCTTTGTTCTTGTTGGGTGTTTTGTCTCCCTGCCGGTCCCTTGTCTCGTTGTTGGTTGATTTTGTCTCCATGTAAGTTGCTACGTGTCTGTTGTTTTTCAGTTGTTTAGTTTCTTTGGTATCGTTTTTTCTCCCGTTTCATTAAAGACTTGCATATGCAACCTGTCCCCTCGTCCCGCGTAACATAACACCCAACCCAAACAATGGATGCAGCAAGTCAGCTTCCCTCCCTCATGAATGTTCCCCGTCCTTTTGATGGAGAAAGTGCAGACTTCGAAGGCTTTCGGTTGCAAGGTGAACTTTATTTGCCACCTGAAGTGGCAAAAGTTTTATTTTTAAGATCCTTGCTCAGGGGAAAGGCCGCACAGTGGGCGGACATTGTTTTAAAGTGTAGACCCAAGGAGGGTACTACAGTGAAGGGGTTTTTGGGTTGACGAGAGACACCTGGGAAGGGGCGGAGCTAGAAACAAGGGACCTGAATGGAGGGCGGAGACAGGAGGACCACAGGACCAAAACAAACAAAAGCACATGGAACAGAGTGATAGACAGCACTTGGACATGACAGGACACGGCAGGGTGTGACACCACCAAGTGTCTGGAAGCAACATCTGCACAAGAACCATACATCGGAAGTTTCATGAAATGGGTTTCCGTGGCTAAATCCTTGGAAGACTATGTGCAGTGCCCATGTAGAGTGGGGTAAAGCATGTCACCATTGGACACTGGAGTTCTCTGCAGTGATAATTAATGCTTCAGTCTGATGTATAGCTCTGGGTTTGGCGGTTAACGTTTGGTAGAGGAAGGTTAATGGTCTGGGGCTGTTTTCCAGAGCCCTCAGCTCAAAAGGTAATGTTAATGCTGTAGCATGTAAGGTTTTGGCAGCAGTTTGGAGAAGACCCTCCCCTGTTCCGGCAATACAGTGGCCCTCGCACAAAGCCAGGCTCGTTAGTGTGTAGGCCATATAGTGCACTCAGAAAAAGTGAGTATGAGTGGATTTAGTGTGATGCAGTTTTTCACAATAACGGCTAAGGATATCATTATTGCTCACCCACCCTGTTTAAACGTGACAGCCCCCCACCCCCATTCTTAGGGATGATCTCTCAGAGGAAAAAGCTGATATCAGTAGACTGGGAATACCTTGATAACAGGAAGTCCAGATTGTGACATCAACAACAGTTTACATCCTTTCAAGGACCATGTCATAAAGCCTTTCCTTTGGTTGTGAGTACTGGCCCGGCAGATTCTGTGGCGTGGTAGTGAGAGCCAAAGCAGGGTCAATCGTTCTCACTCTCTCTCGCTCTCTGTCTCATTAAATCCACTTATCTCTTTGTACAGTGAAGGAAGCAGGTTTGCTCTGCCTGCTCTTTGCTTGGTGGTGGAACAGGCCAGCTTGTGAGTGACACAAAAGTGACTGGGTCTCAGCGAAATCATACGGTGTGACATAAAAGGATCTGTTAAGAGGATTTGCTGTTGTCAGCCTGTGATTTGGGTGTCAGTAATTGTGAGCGAAGGCCGGAGAGGACGGAAGCTGAAATCTGCCTCGGGATCCAGGCCTTCCTCCCAAAGCTACTGGGCCAGTGTTCTTCTGTTTCCTTAGTCTCACTGGAGCTGACCTAGACACCATGGATATGCCTGTTTATTCTCTATTAATTTCTCTCTCTCTCTCTCTCTCTCTCTCCCTCTCTCTCTCTCTCTCTCTCTCTCTCTCTCTCTCTCTCTCTCTCTCTCTCTCTCTCTCTCTCTCTCTCTCTCTCTCTCTCTCTCTCTTTCTCTCTCTCTCGCTCTCTCTCTACATTGTGAGATATCAGTGATTAAACATTTGGACTGATATGGGCAATTTACTGAGCTTCACATACACAAGTAGTGTCTCTCAGTATCGCGCTGGGCCACCATGTTTGCTATTGCAACATGCCAGATGTCTGTGATAATCCATCCCATGCAGCTTGAACATCCTCACACACTTCCTGCTTATTTTGTGGTAGGGGTGAAGCTAGAGCGATACCAGACCTTCTGGACGTGTGACAACATGTTGTTCATCTTTGTACTGACCACGGTTCCTCCACACACGGATTCAGTGACGGTCCCCACCTAGACAAAATCAGGACTCGTCACTGAAAACAACCCTCTCCCATTCTGTTACTCCATGACAGTAGGGCATGACACTACCGCAGTCTTTGGCGACGTTGACCTGATGTTAGGGGCAGGCATCGTGCATGTAGTCCTGCGCTGTGCAGCCGTCTGCCAATGGTGCTGACACAGGATGGTACGTGGATGGAATCACTGTTCGCTGAATGTCCGCACTTGTGGCTGTTGTGCTAAGTCAGAGATGAGTTCAGAGATAAGGCCTGTCTGTGTGTATGTCACATGTACGGCTGTCAAGCTACCAACCGAATTCCGTCTGGCTGCAAGTATTTGCGCCACTGTTCTTTAACTGATGAGTGAATATCAGGTCAGTAGTGGTCCTATGATCCGCTGATGGTCTGTTCGGTAAATGAGAAGTATGTATAGCAACAGATGTGCTACAGTCAGTAACTGTATACCTACAAAGTGCTTCTCTGTGGTACGTGTACCTGACAAAACAGCACCGCCCCCCCCTTCCCCACCATCCTTTCGATTACTGCTTTGCAATCTGTGCTGCTTTCCATCATAAATAAATGCTCCACGACATCTTATCATAACACATACGTCCATATTTAATCAGGATGCAAATACAAATGATTAGAGCCATTACAATTGGCCCGATCAGGGTAATTGTTTTGGTGATCAGTTTCCTGTCTGCTTTGAATTGCAATTAGTCACTGCGCCGACGACTGAGGTATCAAAAGGGACTGGTGGAATGCGGCACCATCACCACTGACACCAGACGACAACTGCGATTAATCAAGTGCTCTCCCAGCCCTGTCCCGTCTCGGTCCCAGGCAAACGTAGCAACCGTACGGGGCTTTTGATGTGCGCACATGTTTTGATGCAGTAAATTGGGTTGCAGAGCAAGCCAATCGCATCTGAATAAATACCTCATTAGGTTGAGCGTTCCTGGCCTACTTCGGCACGCCGTTTCCTCGGAAATGGTGTCAGGCTGGCATGACTGCGCTGCTACGAGCTGATTACTTTGACCTTGTGCTTCTTCTCTTGTTGCGCCATATTGATTCTTCTGATAGGAGAAGAAAGCGGTACATGTGCTGAATTGCTAACCTTTTGTCTCCGACTTGAGTTCTCACACACTGCTGTGAAAGCAGATCCTTCTTTCCCCCTCTAACTCCGTTCCTACATCTGGAGACTGGACAAGTAGTCAACAGAGGTAGACCTCGGTACAGGGCCGTATCAGTTTGCGGGGCTGCAGGGGTAGCGTGAGAAGATTACAGCCCGGTGAATGGAGTATAGTCCGCAAAGCCTCATGGGCTTTATCTCTCGCTCTCTCTCTGTCTCGCGCAGCTTGATGGACGACACGCGGTGCGTCTGATCAACCTGTCAGTAGGTCATCGGTGATCAGGCTGCGCCGGCCGTGGCCGTCCCGCTGTCGGCAGAGACACTTCTGAAAACGTGTAAAATGAAGAGATCATTGCATCACGCGGGGGATAAAGAATCCAATCACGTCTTGCAGGACACAGATAATCCCCGCACAGCGCCTTTGGAGATGGAAATTGAAACAGCTCGAGTAGTTCTGTCCAAGAAGGGCCTTCGTGAGGCATGTCACAGCAAAAATGAATTTGTTACTCGTGTCGTTGGCTGTGCATGATAAGCACCCTTTTTACAGATAAGCAACTCCAAACGATAGCTCTAGTAATCTCTGTGGACCAATTTTTTCGAGATCTGGTGATTTCAAACGAGTGTGACTTCCAATACTTTGTCGTTTATGTCGTTGAGAAATGAAGACTGGAGCAAAGGGATGTAGAAGAGCATTCGGGAGTGCTAGACATACACTCATCAGGGAAACTTCCAGACTCAGACAGTGGAGATGTGAGCCAGGGGTTGCCATGTCTACAAAACAAATATAGCCAATTTATTTACTGTCCAAAACCACCAGTGAACCTACATATCGTCACTGTCCAATGAAAAGCATGTACCTCCATTTCTGTCCATTTTGACTTTTATGCATCATTTGAATACAGCAGTTCCTGTTTACACTTTGTGGGATTTGCATGATGAATGGACCAATTGAAATGGCCCAAAGGTGCTTGAGTAAGACGTCTGGTTCCATTGACTTACATTAAAATTGAATGAGGTTTTTGGGCTTTCCTGTAAAGTTGCCATTTTGGAGATACTTGTTTTTCTTTGAACAGTGACGATATGTTTTTGAGGCCATATGTAATACTGATAATGGTGTTATAGAGTTACGGACGCATCATCACAGGTTTGACATTGTGAGACATGCAAATGTTTCAAGGCCACACATGTGACGTAAGTAAGGAGAGGCCTCATCGCTGTACCTGTCTGACCCAACAGTCATGATTGTGGACATTCAGTGAGCAGTGATGTCTGCTGATGAACTTAACTATCCAGCTGCAACACGTACCAGATAAGTATCGTTTCTGTAAGTTCTGGTGTACAACTCTAACTCTGCCTGTAGATCACTTTAATAACCCACCAGATTTAAATGCTGAGTGCATGCCGTCGTATTTGATATTTGATGTGCTATTTTGTTGTACATATGCTTCTGAATTGCCTGTAAGAAAGGTAAAGATAGATGCCTCTTGGTAAATAACGGGAGACGACGCTCCTCGTTTTCACTCTCTTGTAAATCTTGCACTCAGACGAGGCAGAATTGTTTTCACAAATAGCACATAATTATTAAAGCCAAACTCAAAACAAACTCGCACTGCTCACGGGTATACACACCCCTGGGAGCAGCTGGCAGGGTGTAGTATTCTTAGGTGAAGCTTCTACAGACCTCGGTGGAAATAAATATGTGAATTTCTTAGACTTTGTCTGACCCAGTAAATGCCAGTGTCATTTCCTTCTCCACTCAGCGTCAAAAGACATAGGAACAGCACCCAGAAAGAATCAGCGGACGTCTATAAAACTTGGTGGGTAGGATTGACATTGTGAGACATGCGAATGATTCAGGTTGCACGATTGGCCACACATGTGACATAACCAAGGACACGTCTTATTGCTGTACCTGACTGACCCAACAGCCACGATTGCGGACATTCACCAAGCACTGAAGCCCTCCGTGGGTCATCCTGTTAGTGCCGCCGCCATGAGCAGACGGCTCCATGACACAGGTACACATGCACACAGACTGTTATGTTGACTGAACGTTACAAGACATCAGTGTCCCCAAAGACTGCAGTGGTGTCGTGCCAGACTGTCATGGAATGACTCAGGACGGCAGCGGGTGTTAGACAAAAGACTTCGAGACCGACGTGTGCAGAATTAAAAAACCAGGAAGGGTTTATTTACAAACAGGCAATCTCAGCAAGCACCAGTAACCAGCGAAACAATGGGAGAAGCTAAATCAGAGTCAGGGATAGGCGGAGGTCAGAACCAGGTAGTACAAGCAGCGAGGGCGAACAGGTTTACAGGGGAAGACCGAAGTGAGAAAGCACAGGTACAAACCGTAGAGTCAGAACATGAGCAAAAGGGATTCGGCGAAAGAGTAGTAGAGGAACGAAGGGTGTCGGAAACCAGACTAAGACAATATGAGAAAGGACCGCTCAGGACAATGTTGGAAACCCAGCCTTAAATACAGGAAGTAATTAGATACAGCTGAGGTTAAAACTTTGGCGATCTAGAGCGAAACACGGAGTCCGAATGGGGGCGCATAGACATGACGTCATCGAGCGTGGCCCTCTGGGAAGTGGAGTCCCGAAGAGCGGAGAAGCCGGGGAGACGCGGAGGCGTGACAGCGGGTCATCATAAGTGATGAGTCTCGCTTTTGTCTTGGAGGAGGCGACCAACAAATCTGTGTGTGAAGGCTCCTGGCTCAGTGCCAAAGTATACGGTTTATTGTAACATGCCACGCATCCTCCACCCCTAAACACAAAATCTACAGGAACTGTGAGGGAATATCACAGGACACCATTAGGAACCCCTATTACTCCGTGCTGAGACGTCTGGCATTTTAGTGAACATGGCAGTCCAGCGCCATACTAAGACACTTGTATGGTGTAGCTCAATAAATATTGATAATGTCAGTCTAAATTAATCATCATGTATGGTTCCTGGTAACCTTTATCTTCCTTCCCAACAGCACTGCAATCCGACCCTTCCTTCTTCCTTCTGTGTGTATGGACTGGGTGAACTGTACTAGGTTCTAGTAGGTTCTAAAACCTTTACATATAAAGTTTTTCATAAAACTTCAGATATTTTTATTTCAAAATAGTAAGAGAAATTGAGTTTCCCATGATATGGACCCTTTACAAGTATACATCATATACATCTAAGAAAAAAAGATATATTCTTTTTCTTTGGAGATATGATGTTTCATTGCGACAGCAACTTTATTGGACTATGCAGCTAAATCAGACCAGAACTGCAATTATTCAGCAAAGAAAGTTGTTAGAATGGAAATCCGTTCGAGAGCTGGAATATACAGTCTTCAGTCAGATAAGAAAAGGTTGGTTCTGCACGCGATAAGGCAGCATTCTGGCTCAGGCTACAGCAGCCTGTACAGCATCAATCTCCCGGTGAAGGCAGGGGGCTGTCAGGCTGCCATAATCCTGAGCAATGGCAGCGCCGCACTGCCTGGTGTAAAAAATGAACCTGTTCCTCCATCCATTTCCCTTCCGCTGCCTCTGCGCCACCCACAAGCCCATCCGACGGCCCAAAAGCCGAAAGCTCTGGTGGCTTTTCTGACGCCAGTGCGCACGCTAATACCCAATAATTGTAACAAAGTGGGAAATCAATGGGAGTTTCTGAAGCCCTGGAAACGGTTGTAAATCGATCGAGCCGTGAGGTGAAGAGCCCCCCAATGCATTCACATGGTACAGTATACTGCTTTCCAAGTGGCTGGCTATTGACATTAACTTTTGTAGGCCTGCACCTCTCACGCGTCCCTCCGGAATCTGTGGGGCTAGTTTCACACAGCTTAAGCAGGTTTTTCCACTGCGTGTATTCCTCTCCTGCTGTCTCTCCACTCAGCCTATGCTGCCGCGGTTGAATGGGGCCACGGTGGCCTCAGGTAGAAGTCCGCATTGCAAATTTGACTTTCACGGACATTTCGGAGCCGTAAAAGGTTTTCTATTATTGGAGGCCCTAGTCGAACCCTGTGTTGCACGGCTAGATAGCGTAGACTGAAAGGACCTTAGAGGAGGTGGAAATGTTTTACATGTGATGCAGCAGAATTCTGCGGCACTGTAGATTCCGGAGAGCCGTATGGAGCACGTTTGACCAGACCAATAGGATTTTATTCCTGGCTCGGTCTGCATTAGAATTACATTTATACTAGCGAGTGTGGTGCGGAAAGATAAGAGAGGGAAACATGTTATGCGCCCAGCTGTGAGCGTATGTGAGCATTTGTGTGTGTTTTGTGAATATGCAGGCCTGCCTGAATGGGCCAGCCCATTGTCGTTTTTGATATTTCCAAGAGCTTAAATCTCCAGATTTGAAAAGCACACTTTTAATGTAGGGAACATAATATCATCTGCAGTTGCCATGAGACAGCAGCCCTTTGTGCAGCAGCTAAAGGCCAAGTCACACAGAAAAGCGCTCCCTGTTTCATGTTCTCCATTTTAATGACCTTCAAAATGTCAGTTAGAATGTCCTGACAGCCTACGAGTCCCCCTGCCAGTGCCCGGTGCGCTCGCGCTTGGACCCCCACATGAGCTTCCCCGTTTTAGTGTGCCTCCAGAGGGTAGAGAATCGAGGGCCGGTGGAGGGGAGGGTAGCATTGTCCTAATATGTCTGCCAGTAATTCGGCTTAAACCAAAATTTGGATGGACATCTAGAGCAACAGTCGGATCTGCTTCCTTTCATGCTGGGATTTGCATTTTTCCCTATCAGCTGCAGGGCATAGGTAAAATCCACGTCAGTTTACAGAACAGGCAGTTGATTTGCACTTGAAACAAGCATTTGAGTTCAGCGTTAGTAATGTCAGATGTCTGTCGCAGCAACGCTTTTAGATCAGGCTACTTTATTTTATAGGGCAGTGACAGCCGTTTCACATAATGCATAGCAGATGGATGTCTATTATAAGCCTCTTGACTCAGCAATCTGTAGTAAATGCAGTGAAAAATATGGTAAACTGGCTCTTACATATCAATAAACAGCCTCTAATGCGTATCGGCTACTACTTAGGACCATTTGGACTGACAGCTGTATTAGTCATATGCTGCATTACTGCTAAAGCATTTGGCATCAGTCGGCCGATCATGCAAAACCAATTCTGCTGCGATATGATTGTAGTAATACTTCAATACTACATTATATAGCCTAAAGAATGTGGGCTAGCCTCCTCATTATTGAGTTTAGGCCTTTCTGTCACACCCATTGCATAGATAAAGCACACTGCAGAGCAATCTATGCAATCTTCATAGGCAAACTTTGGCATGGGTCATGTTGAGGATCTCGGTGACATTATGCATAGCTCTGTTACTGGACCCCACCTTCGGTCTGTGAAATGTACGTCCTGTTAGATCTGCTCTGGTCAACTTTAAGCACTATGATTGTAAAGTAGAAGCAACAGCAGCTCAGGCACAAAGCGGTAGATCACGCAAACTCACAGGCTGGGACCGCTGAGTGTTGAAGCATGTAGTGTGTACAAATGACTATTCTTTGATGCATCAGTCACTACAGGTGCTCCAAGCTGCCTCCAGAACTGTGAATCGGAAGCTTCATAACATGGCTGCACACAAGCCTAATATCACTATGCCCAGCGGGTCAAGCACAGCACCTCTAAACTGGAGGAAGCAGAGGAATAGTGTTCTGTCTGGCAGGAATGCATACAGCTTACAGTAAGGTTTGGTGGAGGAGGCATAATGGTCTGGAACTGGTTTTCAGGGTTTAGGCTCGGCCTCTTTCAGGTTTAGTGAAGGTTAAAGTAATGCTAAACGACATTTTAGACAAACACTGGCTTCCATGTTTGTGGCAACAGAAGGGCTGTGTCTGTTTACATGACTGGGCACCTTTGGGATGGATGAGAACGCTGGTGGCATGCCAGGTCATCTCATCCAACATCAGTGTCTGATCCTACTAATGCTTTTTTGACTAAATGGGTACAAATGGATACATAATCTCAGGAACACACTCCAAAAGCTTGTCACAACAGTGGAAGCCTTGAAAGAGGCAAACTCCATATTAATCGCAATGGTTCTGGAATATATAGGCAAATACAGACATGATGTGTCAGATGTCCCCATACTTTTGGCCAGTACTTGTGTGTATGTAGGTGTATTTATGTTTTGGTTTCAAACCATGTTTAGGATGCAGAAAGACAGTTGAGGGAATTCTAGATCCAACCTTTGTGAATCGAGCTATAGTGGATAGTGATGAACACTATACAGCATCAACAATGAACCTATAATGTATTACTATTGTCATAATTAGGTTATAACTGTATAATAACATAGTAATAGCCTCATTTAGACATTTTAGTAAAAAATTATGTCACCTTGTTCACAAAATACTACAATATCTAAAAATATATTTGACATTGTGCCATTTATTTTGTCTTCTGTTTGGTATTTATGGCATTAACATAAAAAAAATAGCTGTCTTTGTTATGAACCGCTTCCTGAATTAAAGTGTCTTCCATTCATTAAAGTGTCTGGGACCTCAGAGTTTAGAAGAGCGTTAATGTGTGGCTCTGCACCCTGTGTTCGCGTTGACTCCAAGCTTTTTTTGGACGGAGGCAGGGAGCCCACGTGCGAGAGCTACGGCTATGATAATGGATCCGGACATGAGTGATTTATAACCTTAATTAAAATTTTCCTTTCTCTCGCTCTCAATTACTCTGTGTTTTACATGACACAGCACCCCTCATTAGAGCCCTAATCCATGTCTCCTCTACGCTCCTCTCATCTCTCCTGACACCTTGCGTTATGAGCACTGGAGCAGCTGGCTATGTCGCCACGGTCCAGGCTGGATGAGCGCCCCCATCCTCCAGAAATGTGTATAATGTTTAGTTTCCACCTTTTGAAGTCTCTGAAGTGTAATTACATATATTTATGGAAATTTGTAGCTCCTGATTCACTGAAATCTCTCAGGTGAATTTGTTTAGGTTCATATAGTGTTCAGGTGAATTTGATTACTGCATTGTACTGTATGGTGTTTGTTTATTGTTTACTGTATATTGTTTTTTTGCAATATCTTATACACTGTACATTTAAATATTACAGCTATTATATAAGTTTTGTTAAGAGTTAGTGATAGTTTTTTTTAAATAAATAACTGGAGCAAATAAATAACTATATTTTACTATACATAGACTTACTGTGCATACTATACTTGCTATACTATATCAATTTACAGTAATTTTGTCAAGTTATTATTCCTGATATTGCCATCTTTAAATTAATGTATTCTGGATCATATTTTATGCTTGGTGCTATTTAAAATGACGCTTTAAAAGACAATTTTGTAAGATGATGCAACTTGTGGAATTAGTTTCCAAAACAAACAAACAAACAAATAGTCCTGGTAGGTAGAGTGTTGTGGCTTGTGCACATCTTTCATAGGGAGAAGAAACATTATGTTGAGTTCAAACTTCATCACTTCACTTGCCAAGCCCATCACCAGCCATGTAAATCAGTGGCTCATGTTAACTCTTGTTTTGCAGCTATTAGCATCACTTATTTTGTCTGCTACTGAACGTGGGTTCTTGTCAAGAGCTTAGCCCATTGTTTCAATTACTCTTACTTCCATTGGCTACCTGTGCTTAAATGACCTAACTCAGAGTGGGCTGTTAAACATGATCGACTTGTTGGAATGTATCATCAGTGCAGTGCTACTTCTTCATCCTTTCAGGTTAGACTGATTCAACTCAGCGCTTGCGGCTCACTGTAGGTCATTAAGTTAATCCTGTAAACTACAAAAGTGCTCTTGTAGGGTTTCTTTAGCAAAGACATTGGCTATGTATAAACCTATAGACACTAATAAAATGTATTAATGGTTCTTTGCATGATTATGGTTCTTTTTTTTTTATGAAATATTTACAGTATCAGTCAAAAATATAGAAACACCAAAATGAGTGAATGCTGTGGGTTTTCCTAAAGACTCTACAGGCCTACATCTAAGAGTTTCAACTGATAAGATGACGGAAACAATACATACCCTGATATATCACATATATTCTCCATGTACCACAGTATTATATTTTTCCATATTACCACTACTAATATATATTTAGATTGTGTATCCCTTTTTCCGCACAGTTTAAATATTTTGAATATTCATGATTGACAGACCAATAGAATGAAAAACTGCTTCAAAAATAATATCTTGTAATATCAGTTTTCTGATATTACAAGATTTTTCTCCTCCTGTAAAGTTCCATTTTGGAGGTGTTGAAGGTTGACTGCATAATTCCATTAGTGCTATTTTAAATTGACTTTTATTTTAAAGTAAAGCATTAAGATAAAAAATAAGGAGAACCTTCTATAGGTAGCCATGTCTAAACGCATGACTGGTACTGTAATTGCGTCAAGGGACATTTTAAATGGTTCTATATAGCACCAAATTTGGGACTGTTGTTTTAGGCTGTATAACAGGCTATTCCAAATTATGGAGAACCCATTTTGCCATTTTAGAATAAATGTACACACTAGAGCTGTCCACCTTTATTCATGAGATTAGGCTAGTTAGTTAGTTAGTTAGTTAGTTAGCTAGTTAGTTGTTATTTAGCTTTCTACAGTGTCAAAAGTAAGCTGAAACCTGTAAATCTAAGTAGGACTAACTTATTAGAATTTGTATGCAAATCGGCATTGAAATTGTAAAACGGTGATTCCAAATGTGGACTGGTACAATGAAAAGCTCATGACTTTCATAAAAGGCTATTCAGCCAAAATGATTTAACATAATTGCAATATCCCAGGGAACAAATGTGCTAGACGCTAAGCTGATAATGTACTTCTTCGGTTTTTCTACAGTTTTGCATTGTTCTCTGGTCTTTAAAGCTACAACAGCCGTCTCCCTGACAAACACCAGCAATTCTACGTGTCAACAGGCTGCAGCAGGGTTTGCTTCGCCACAGCCATAGGAAACATCCATTACCCAGCCTTGCAGTCGCAGGAAACGAATGCGTCATTCTAAGCTCTCTCGCCTTCTCTCCACCCTGTTTCTCCACCACTCTCTCTGTCTATCTGTCTATCTGCTTGTTTCTCTCTCCATCGCTAGCTCTTGCTTGCTCCTTCATTTCTTTATCCACTCTCTCTCTCTCTCTTTGATTTTTCTGCCTCCCAACCTCTCCTGCATTTTCGCTTTGCACGTAGCTGCAAGGTACACAGACTCCTCATTTATCTCATTTACAACAGCAGTGAAATTCCTCTCGCTAGCTGCCAGGAGAGCTGGGAGCTGGAGCCTTGTGTTGTGTCTCTTCAGTAGAGTAGCAGTAGCAATATCAGTCCAGTAGGTATAAAGACTTATGACTTATTGGCCATGCTGTTTACAGCTTCATTATCAGAGGTCTGGGTGGTTTTTGACCTCACTAACTGCATAAAAATAAAAGCTGCCTGTATGGTTCTTGGCTTGGTCTAACAAAAACGCTTGCATGCCAAGGTTACCCCTTACATACTTTACCGGTCTATCCACTGAATCGCTTTTAGAGAATCGCCAATTTTCAAATTGGAGTCAATTCAGAGTCAAAAGGGCTCTGTATGGTTTGTTTACTTTTAGGATTTTATACACACACCATGAATTCCTCTTCTAGAGTTCTTGAAAATTCATCAGTTTAACTTAATTTAATTTTGCTTTAGCATGTGCAAAATGTGTTCTCTGTAGAGAATGTAAGGCTGGCTTGATACCACTTTCTAATATCTGGTACAGTTACCACAACTTCTACCATAATACAGATACTGATATTAATGCAAAACAGTATTTGTCTGGAAGGACAATCTAACAATCTAAATAATATCAGGTTCAAACTTCTTATTATCAAATATTACCTGCCTCAATGGTAAAAAAACGTATTTTTGTGCCATAAATTAAATTATTTTATATGGAAAAAAATACAAAGCTAAGATAAGTGACACGGCAACATCTAGTTGAGTCACATTAAAATATTTCAAACTAATTAGACAGTACATCTTAAAGTTCACTCTGTTAGATGGTGATTAAAATAAAATAACAATAAGTAAATTGAGCAAATTATTAGCTACAGATCACCTGTTATGCTAGCTGGTCATTATAAAGCTGTCTCTAAAAATCTCTGCTTTAAAATATGCAAAAACTGCCCATTTCTGAAATATAAATATTAAAATGTTGGGGAGTAATACACTAATAGAGTTTCTTCTTTATCAGTTGTCCAAGCACAATGTTTAAATTAGCTTCACACTGTAGTTTAGATGAGTTCACATTTTACATAAATCCCTGAAGGCCTTAAAGGACAATGGCCATTTGATATTCCCCTAATTTTCTCAGTTGACATCTAACATGTATAGACCATCATGTTGAAAGAGAATAAATTAAAAGCTTTAAACAGATTTAATAAGGAATGGCATGAAAAGACGTTTCCTACTGAGGTTCTTTTGGAACCTATTAATGTTAAACTGCTTTAGTTTCAGTTCTAAGCGTTAATCACAGATAAGAGATATTAGTAGAGTCCTATAAAAGAGGAACTGGAATGTACGTCTCATCGTGGGGTATATTTCATGTTGTGGTTCTAGATATATCGGCCAAAATAAAATTACCCTTATACTTCAAAATCCTCCAGGATGATCATGAGACCATCAAATACATCTAACATATTGGATAAAAGTGAAGTAAATAGTTTGAGGAGTGATAAATATGGTGCAGGTCAATGAAGATGATATTAAAATTACAGGCCCTAAAATGATCTGTCATGTCCAGCCATCACTTCTCGTAAATGACTGCAGGAGCTGTTTACTGTATGTCCTACAAGAGATCCAATCAGCTCTACACAAGAGAAACAAAAAGTAGATTGCCTGATGACTTTGATGAGCAGCTCAGAATGAAGGACTTTTCATTTCATGGTTTGACGCTGGAACAGTGATGGGCGTAACATTAATCTCATCTGAAGTTAGAAAACTTGGGAAAAAAAAAAAACTTGGAAAACTAGAAAAATGAAATTCATTGTAGTGCACCCACTTCAATCAGATTCTTCTACAGCTCATACAGGATTCTATTTGAAACATGCCGGTTCTCTAGAGACACGTATTATACCACAGGTTTCCAGCCCACGTCCATTTTTATAAGGATAATAATTTTATAATGCAAATCTGTTTAGTGTGTATTTTTAACATGACATAATACATCAGCTGACTTGAAGTAATACATTAACAATGGTTAGCAATGTTAAGTAAACTTGTAATGACCACATGTTTACAAGATTTGATGAAGTAGTCTCCTGAAAACAGTTCAAGACAAATCATTTTCTGTTTAAATAAGATATAATAATAATAATAATAATAAAATAATTATAATTATCTAATACATTTTTTCTCATTATTTACATTCACGCATTTAGCTGACGCTCTTATCCAGAGCGACTTGCAAGGTTAACGGGATTACAGGTAGGTCAGTGTAGTGTTAGGAGTCTTGCCCAAGGACTCTATTGGTGCAGCACAGCATAGTCACCCAGACTGGGAATCGAACCCCAGTCTCCCACATGTAGAGGTGGCACCCTGGGTAGGGGTGTAATCCGTTGAGCTACACCAACACTACTCATTATATTATATTATTAATATTATATTATCTTATACTAGCTATTCATATATTCAAATATATTTACCTGATACTTTGCCTGATACTGAAAAATTAATAACTTGACCTTAATGCCATTTTTGACAGGAAATTTAGTTTACTTTGACTGACTTTGTACAGTACTTCGTGCTCAGTGCTACATTAATGCAAAAACCGGTTTTATGAATTATATAAACACATGTGCAGTGTATCCTCATTGTTTAAACAGTGACTAATCAGTAACAATTAAAGAGTATTAATTTTTTACTAGATTATTACTTTTATTACCAGTTATTTGTAATAACACTGACTCCTTGTCCTGTCCTGTCCAGTCTGTCCCCTCTACCCCATTTGTCTGGTTTTCCGTTTCTGTCTTGTCATTTCCATGTGCCTTTTGTTGATCTGTGCTTCTGTTTGTTTTGGTTATTGCTCCTCCTGTCCACCGCCCCCTTGTCAGGCCCCTCACCTGTCCCTAGTTTGTAGGCCCGCCCCTTCTCAGGTGTTCCTCGTTAGTCCTTGTTGTTTTATACTCCCAGTGGTTCTAGCTTGGTGTTTGTCTCTGTTAGTCGTTTCTGTGACCCAGTTCCTCTCTAGTTTTTTAGTTTTCCCCGTGTCTTTGGTTTTTGTTTTTCTCCTGTTAGTTTTCCATTAATAAGAACTTGCGCTTGCATCCTGTCTCCTCGTCGTGTTCCGTGTTTATATTCTTGTGTTATGCGACGTTGTAAGGCTATTCCAGTCATCGCTATCATATATGCACCTTACGGTGTTGTCTTATAATAATGTTCATGTAGGCTAATGCTTAAAGGCTTAAACCTGCAGATTAATAAAAGTGCCCTACAGTGTTGAGGAGTCACACAGGAGACTTATATTTTCCATCATAAACTTTCCAGCTATGCAGTTTGTCATCTGAAAATCGCAGATACCAGAAAACATTCATGAGAACGGTGAGATAAATAAGTGCAGGCCATGTAATCATCAGATTTATATCCAGTCACAGCGCCGTGCTCGGCTCTGTTAGAATAACTGGCCTTCCCTTTTACCCACAAGCAGCAACACGGAGCATTGAAATGTCAGAGGTGCTTTCCATCCAGGAGAAGATAATGAGGGCAAGTGACTCCAAGGTTACAAAGCAGTGATAAATTTACTGATTCCTTATCTAGTGCTGTGCCATGCATCCATTTCCACGCACCATCTTTCTCTCTAGCACTTGCTCCCTCCCATTTCCTCAGTAATATCTGCATACCCATAGTCTTATCGCAATCCCTCATTAACGTCGGAAAATGGCACGTAACCTTCGCACATTAGCATGCATTAAAGCGAAAACCATTTCTTCCCTCTCTTTAGTTACCGGCCTACGTTTGTGTCCTGATGATAAGCGGATAAATCGTTCTCTTCCCGTGTAAGATTCCAGGAAAGCCGAGCAGTTTCCCCTCCCATGGTCTTATCAATAATTCCTCTTCACCAGTTCCTCTCTAATGGTTACAACCTCCAGGTCTGCCCCTCATTTTTTGCAGTCTTGTCTGCTCTTCTTCCAGTTCATCTCCTTGAAGTGAAGTTACTGAAGCATTTTCCATCCTTCTGGATTATGTATTTAGCTGTTAAGGGTCAATTACTGGCTGTTTGTACATGACCACATGGGAACACACATCCATGTAAGTTAAGAGGATGGGAGGGCAGGGATGTCCGTTTTCATGACAGTGCCACACTCTAGAGTCTGGTTTCAACCACAATCCAATTTAGTGCTCCATTTCGAGATAGCTCCTCAACTCACTTAGATCTTCCGCCAGAGGAGTTATGGCACAGTAACCCAGTAACCGGCGTGTAGAACTGGAGGCTTCTGGGCGTGACCATATGTCTATCACTGTTTGAAAGATGTAGTGTTATGTTGGAGAGTCAGTGCATAAACTCATTTAGAGGGGATGGATATGGTTATTACTGGATGCTTTTACATGCACTTAATAATCCAGTCATAATAATATTCAGTAGTTATCTGATTTTTTAAGTGGTTATGTAAACGGCATACTCTGATTTGTTGGAGAAAATAAAGAGAGCTCGATTTTTGGCTCAGTAGTCAGGTTTCCCAGTGCATGCATACCCTTACTCTGATTTCTTTCTAATTGCTCAGTCAGGACATGAGTGAAACCGGATCACAGTGCCAGAAATGAGTTTAAGCTTTAGGTTATGTTTACATCACGTCTTATTTTGTGAGTTTATTGGCCTGTTTGCAAAGCAGAAATCCAATTACTGTGTGACTCATGTAGACTGGATTACTAACAAATCAGATTTTTTGCATTTTTCAGATTATCAAGTGTCTTTCACTATGCAGCTCATTGTGTTGTTCATTATGTGAAAACTAAAATGTGATTTATCATCATTATTTCTCAAAAAAGACTGTTAGTAAGGCTAGTAACATCTTTTTCACCTCTAACTCTTCTCAGAATACTACAAATAATTGATGTAATATTTCCATAAAATATAAATATTATTAGTCAATACTGCCTCCCAGTCTTTTTCCCTATTTCCTTTAGTAGTCTGAGCAAAGCTACTTGATTAACATTTTTGATGGCCAGATGGTTCATTACCATGATGCTCATTGTCAGTGACATTGTTGGAGATAAACAGTGCAACTTCATCTCTGAGAAGCTGTGGAAAGCCAATGTTGCTGTATAGTAGCAAGGTACGACAAACTGATTTGGCTGTAGTCATTTTACATCACAACTAAAGCCCCCTTAATTCAGACTTCTACCTATCCTTAAAACCACTCAGGGGTTCTCTAGAAAAAGCTTCAGTTAAAGAACCATTCTACAAATGGTTCTACACAGCACCTAAGAGTGTTGAGCTATTCTTACAAGCAATAGAACATTTCTGTTACAAGTGGACAATAGGCAGATTTCCTTTTTCCCATGATTCCCTGGGGCTTTTTCAAATGAGGTCATTCCTGATTGGACGTCCCTCTATTCAGATACCCCAGATTCTATATTTGTGTGCATACCTATTACATAGTTGGCTATATGCAGGAGTAAGTAGGCTAGCATGCTAACTTGCTTTTCTCAGCAGTCGAGTGCTGAGAGCATGTCCCTTTGGGCTTTGTCTCCTTGTGAAGGACTTGTCTACTGCGTATCATCTACATGCTCTGTTCTCTTTCCATGTATTCTCTGTCAGTGCTATTCACATTCACAAAGACGCCGTATCAACCCTGCTTCTGCAGATCTACTTTCCTGAGGAACACATATTACCCAGATCATCGTCAGTTAGTCCACCTAATGCGAGCAGGTGGACTGAACTGGACTGTAAGTGATTTCCACAGGAAGCTAAATAACCCAGGGCAGGGTTTGTGGCCATTGCTATCAACGATCTCTGACCTGTGATGCTGCCTGCTGTGGTTTGTTCAGCATTATAACTTCATGACAGGATGTTGCTGATGTAAGTCAGCTGAGTATCTGGTGGTGTTTCAGTACGGGAACATTTCCCGATCTAACTGTTCTCCTTAAGCCCGCCGTCACCTATACTTAACCTCTGCCTAGGCATTGCAAATATATAAGGCTCATTAATAATTAAGGTAGATGCTTTTGCCTTTAGCATTATGACTGTTGAGGTTGCGTTCTGCCCCTCACTCTGAGTGCCCCGGGCACTTTCTGGAGTGTGTGAAAATCTTGGGTTGACAGAAATGTAGAATTTTTATTTTGTTTCTGAAGTAGAAATGAACATAGCACGCATATACTGTACATGCAGTGCTACTGAAGGGATGGGTATCCTTGGCCTGAAGACCTGAATAGTACAACCTAGTGTTGCATCGATACTCAATACCTTAATATATCTCGTTCGATGTGTGGAAAATGGGTTGCAAAGCAGATGTTAATGATGGGCTAAAAGGAGTGACTGCATTTGGGTGTGCCAAAGATTATAGTGTGAAGGAAGGAGCTGAATCTGCAGTTGTGCAAACTGTGCAATTCTCTGATGAAAGAGTATCTGAACACTGATGTATATGACTGTCTTTCATATATATATATACACAGCTGTGATTAAATTTGGCATGGGCTGGATGTAGGCCACATCAATGTTCAGATACTCTTTCCAGCTGTGTGTGTGTGTGTATATATATATATATATATATATATATATATATATATATATATATATATATATAAAACACATAGCTGGCATGTACGTGAATATATATCTATTAGCAAGTAAATCCTATGTAGTAGATATTATTTAGTCAGGGTAAGTTTCATTTGTGACACAGAACATAAGACCATATTCATTACAAGAATAAAGAAATTTCAAATATGCAATATGCAAATATGCAATAAGCGTTACAGCCTTGGGGTTATTTATATAATATAGAATTACTATCAGTATAGGGACAGTATTGGTCTATATTATACAGGTCAGGTATTGGAAGGGCAAATATGGAATTAGTGAATTTCTACTATACTGTATATATGAAATTTTATACACTTATTCCCAGTTTGAAAGAAATATCATCCATAATTTCCTACCAAACGAAAAGAAGTCAACTAAATATAGCGGGATGCAGAGGGAAGCCTCAGAAATGCAATACCACAAATATCTATGGTCAAAAACAGACATCAGTTTCCGTAACATTGTAACCTCTATTTCTGTGACAGTCGCATGAAGTGGCTAGGCCTCACCTGAGAGCAGTGCATGGTAGATAAGCCATATTGGCTAATCACAGGTGGTGTGTACTGTACTTACATGATTTGGATCCAAGAATAGTAGAAGAGTATCCACAGGGTATTACACGCTATGCTAAACATTACAGGCAGTGAGACCCTCTAAGAAAGACTTCGGTGTGGCTGCTACAGCTTCAGCGAAGACAAAGTTAGCAAAAACTATTATCTTGCTAAATTGTCAGGCATCTTTCCCCCTCCTCCTAGGTTTTCTTTCGGCTGTCTTCTTCCTCCCCAGCGGTGTCTCCTACCTGAGGCTTTAATTGCAGGAGCAGCTGAAGGCTCTTTGTGGCCCATTATGTTTGTATGCAACCGACCAACCCCGCAATTAGCGTGCCACTCGCAGGCTGCATTGTTCCATCCTCTGCGAACTTCAAAGGAAGGACTTCTGCGATATGTTTTCCTTCCTTTCAGCCTCCCGCCTCGTAGCTAGATCGCAGAGACAACAGAGGCCAAGTTCCCACAAGTTCGCTGTAGCACTGCGGGACGTAATACTCCAGCTGTCGTTAGCGATGCCATTAGCGGAGCCTGCTTTAGCGCCGGAAAATATTCTTACAGTGCAATTGGCAGTACATTGTTACCTATTCTGCCGATGGATACAGAGTCGGGCCGAAGTGATGAATCTAAATGTGTCGGCAGTAATGTGGGCTCGAGTCTTGTGGCGTAATGTATTCTGGATTATGTATTCCTCGCCTTTTTCTCTCTCTTCCTCCTTGTCAGTCATCCCCTCAAGAGCTGTCTATACAGCGAGGGACTGTAAAATGGCCTCCGCTTACTTTCCAGGAATTTGATTGGCTCGTAATGTGGCGCGTGTGTCAGAGCTTTGTTTGAGCGGACAGGAAGTCGGTCCTGAAGGATATGACATCGTAATGAGTCGGCGTTATCGCAGCCATTAGATGGCCCGCGTGTCACAGTTTGAGTGACTGCTGTAGAGCAGCAGACGCTAACAGGGCTTGTGGATCCATCACGCGGCTCCTGCTATTGTGCTCCCGCGCTAGAGGGCTCGCTTTTTTAATGCTAATTGAGTTTGTTTCGTTTCGAGAAGGCTGGGGAAAAAAATGGCACCAGCCTCGGTGATGAGGGCCTGCGATTAGGGCTGGAGCTCATTCAGATTCCTTACGCCATGCTGGAGAGCCTGCTGTGTCGAAATGATGAGGCAGGCGCTGCCCAGCCAGCCAGGCCCTTAGAGAGGAACGGCTAGTCCTGTGGGTCCTGCGCACACACACACACGGGCGCGTGCTCAGCTCACTCTCAGCCTGGCGTACTGGAGTCTAGAGTGTAAAATACCAGCTGTGTATGCAGCCATCCATCATCATTACACCAGCGCTGTCTATTCGGAGTCACTTCCTGAAATGCAGCAGCCTGTATTTATTCAGTACCTTAATTGCTCACACTTTCACTGCTGCTTTTAGCTTAATCTCTCCTCACTTTCTCATCCTACTCTCTCTCTCTGTCTCTCTCTCTCTCTCTCCCTCCCTCCCTCACGTTTGTCTCTATCTCTCTCACCATCATTCCATATCTCTCTCCCCTCATCATCTTCTTCTCTTTAGTTTTCTACTATTTGCTGTTTTCTATTTTTGTCTCTTTTCATTCACCCTTTCTGCCTTTCTTTTCCATCCACCGTTTTCTCTCTTGCCCTCTCCCTCTCTTACTTTCTGTACACTGTTTTTCTTTTCTCTCATTCACCATTCCATCTCAATCATTCTCTCTCTGCTTTCAATCACATATGGTTTCCCTGTCTACTACACTCCAACTATCTCTCTCTGTCTGTCTCTCTCTCTCTCTCTCTCTCTCTCTCTCTCTCTCTGTCTGTGTCTCTCTCTCTCTCTCTCTCTCTTTCTCTGTCTCTCTCTCTCTGTCTCTCTCTCTCTCTCTCTGTCTATCTCTGTCTCTCTCTCTGTCTCTCTGTCTCTCTCTCCCTCTCTCTCTCTCTCTCTCTCTCTCTGTCTATCTGTCTCTCTCTCTCTGTCTATCTATCTCTCTCTCTCTGTCTCTGTATCTGTCTCTTAATTGCTTATCACGTTTGTCTTTCTCTCTTGACCACCATTCCATCTCTCTCTCCTCCCCTTTTCATCTTCTTCTCTTCAGCTATCATTTTTGTCTTTTTTCTCTCTGCACCACATTTCATCTCACTCTTTCTCCTCTCCTACTACCCTCCATCATTCTTTCTCTGCTTTCTATCATATTTACTCCCTTTCTCTTTCTCTTTGTCTCCGTCTATTAATTTCTCATCATTTTCACCTCTTTCTCTATGTGGTAGAAAGCAATGAACGGAACGATTTAGATGGTGAATGGTGAATGAGAAAAAAGACAGAACCTCATCTCTTCATCTTCCTCTCTTTGGCTTTCTATCATTTTGTCTCTTTTCTTTGTCCACCACATTCCATCTCACTCTTTCTGTAAATAAGTCACAGTCGGGTAACTTTCAGACGGCCTGTAAAGTGTACCAAACACGCAGGACGGATTTTAAGTTCAGCAAGTTTCATTTCATTTAGTTTTATGGACTCTCCAGGCCACCGTCCTGTGGCTTGTTTGTGGAGGTAATTTTGTCGGGGGTGGCTCAGTGTGTTTTACTGAGCGAGACGGACACTAACAGATGGTACAGTCTCCTTCCCCAGGTATTAATGCTCAATTATCTGTGTCCACTTTGCACCTTAATAAAGCGCTATAATCAGAGGAGTTGCGGGAAGCAGAGGCAGCTCAGGGTAAGACTGCTGAGACTAAAGCATCTGTAGACATGTTTAGGGGTCGTACTCGAGTAAACGTCCAGGCAGAAAACTTGTCAGACTTCCGCGTCTGGAAACATCAGGTCAAATATCTCAATAAATCTCAAAAAAGCTGACAGCTCCAAGCTAAATGTAGCCTGTATCCTTAAACATGCTTCTGCAGTGCAGCGGTGATGTGTTATTAATGTGTTACTGAATATGTGGTTCATACTAACAGATCTTGAGGACTCTTCATGTGGCGTATTGTTTGGCTAAACGATTTGAATGCAATTCCTGGGGCTGTCACTGCTTAATAACATGCTAATAAATCAGTAATAACCTTGTATCATTACCTCACACATTGTACATTTACATTTACATTTAAGGTATTTAGCAGACGCTCTTATCCAGAGCGACTTACAACCGTGCTTAGTGTTCCGTTGGATAATATTCCAGCTAGTAAAGAAAGTTTAGAGCCTAAAACTAACCATGAGCCAGTGCCAGGTACCAGTGGTACCAGTGCTAGGTACCAGTGCTGGTACCTAGAGATTAATACACAGACATAGAGCAAGTAAAGCATTACCTGGCAACCCCAACCCAGTGCTCATTCCTATAGAGGAGAAAAGGTCATTATAAGTGCAATACAAAGGTCATTAAAGTGCAACACAATACACAATTTACACCACTACTAGAGCTTACTCACTTAAGTGCATTACGAAGAGATGGGTCTTCAAGTGAATGGGTCTTGTACGCTGGCATGCTGGAGTATCCAGTTGTATCCCTTTCAAATACAACATTGAAATACCACCTTAAGCAGAACTAACACTGGATGATGCTCATTAGAGGTCAAAAACCACCATGCAGGAAAGTGCACACAGTATGAAAAGTGGAAATCAAGTTCAGACATGGCTGCTCAGAGAACGTTCACCTTATTTGTATCTTAATGCTTTACTTTAGAATAAAGGTGAAGACATCAAACTATAAAATAGCACTCATAGAATTATGCCGTCCACCTTAAAAACTCAAAAATTTAACTTTATAGTAGGATAAAACAGCTTTCAGTGGATAATGATATAACAAGATTGTTTAAGTAGGTTTGCACCAATTCAAATCTTAGAGGTGGCGAGATGACAACAATAGAATATTGTGTGTCATCAAAAGTGTATGTGGCATATCAGGGTGTTTGTTGTATCAGACATCCCATCAGTTGGACCTGTTAACTGTACGCCTGTAGAGTCTGTATGATAGCATCCATTTAGTTTGGCGTGTCTAAACTTTTGACTGGTACTGTACACTTATCCTTAACAGCCCCACAATCTCTACAAATAAGAGACGCTGTGAGAGAAAGAGATATTATCCAAAACAATGTTTTCTTTTACACACAGTCCTAAAATGGTAACTATGTCTGATTGTTATTGTTACCACAATGAAATGAAAACACCAATATGACACTATGGATAGTCCAAAAACTGTATGTTCATAGAACACGGTCATTCCAGCATCCTTGCCGGGGTGGATTTAGGGTATAGGTATTTAGGGTAACCTCTACTAAAATAAGCTGGTAGTCATAAAGTCCAGTTTATCAGATTACCAACTAGCAAATAACCTTGTTTAATACAATGAGTGTGTTTATATGTACGAGTCCAATCATATTCAGATTTCTGCAGTTATCTGATTAGTGTTTCCCAAAACACTTACCTAATTTCCCAAATATCCAAAGAACTGGAGAATATTTTGAGGAATGGACTTTCACTCAGTAATCAGATTTCTGTAGTGCATGTACAGGGGTTGGACAATGAAACTGAAACGCCTGGTTTTAGACCACAATCATTTATTAGTATGGTGTAGGGCCTCCTTTTGCGGCCAATACAGCGTCAGTTGGGCAGCCATGGTTTTATGTTTTTTGGATACAATCCGGGTTAGCACCCGAACATCCCTTTCAGACAGCTTCCTCTTGCGTCCACAGTTAATCCTGTTGGATGTGGTTCGTCCTTCTTGGTGGTATGCTGACATTACCCTGGATACCGTGGCTCTTGATACATCACAAAGACTTGCTGTCTTGGTCACAGATGCGCCAGCAAGACGTGCACCAACAATCTGTCCTCTTTTGAACTCTGGTATGTCACCCATAATGCTGTGTGCATTGCAGTATTCTGAGCAGAACTGTGCTCTTACCTGCTAACTGAACCTTCACACTCTGCTCTTACTGGTGCAATGTGCAATTAATGAAGATTGGCCACCAGGCTGGTCCAATTTAGCCATGAGACCTCCCACACTAAAATGACAGGTGTTTCAGTTTCATTGTCCAACCACTGTACATGCTTACTCTGATACCTTTCAGATTGCAGCATGAAGGATGAGTTTATGTTACATTTAACTCACGTCGTCTTCTATGAGTCTATTGTGGGGATCCAGGGGGTTCAGGTTTTTGAGAATTCTTAACATTAATTTCCATAACTTGGGCAATAATTACCCTAAAGAGGAAGATCATAATGTTTTTGGAGGAACGGAAACTAGAAATGTGCTGGTAATACTGATGTTGTATAATTAAATCTTCAGCCGTGAAGGTGCTACTAGGCTGAAGCCTGCAAACAACATTCATTTCATTCAGTCCTTAAAACGTGTGGCATATTTGTTATCTTTGACTGGCATGAAGCCGTTCCTTTCATTTTCTTTTATGATGCACAATAAACCTGTGTATCATATCATGTTACAAGTCCCTTATTGTGATTCTTATCACTTAGCATTATTTGCTAAACCCTGTACAGTGATACTTATCATGCTGTGAACCAGCTGCCAATGGCCAGTGTGTAATAGAAACATGAGGCCAGTCACTGGGCAACAGTTACACTTCTCTCTCGATAACAGGCTGAAATATCAGCTGTTGTAGATATTGTAAATTTGCAATTATGTGCTCTGAAACTCGACTGTAATTAAAGCCGACCACATGGGGCTGCTTTTTTTTTTTTTCTTGGGCAAAAAGCGAGGGGGTGGAAGTGAACGTAGCGCAATATGTTATTAGTGCAAACGTCTTTCATTATTGTATTACAAATATTGTTTTAATGAAGAAAGTTTACATACACTGCACTCTCTCTGGGTGCTGCCTGCCCAGTGGTAGAGCTGGATCCAAATTTCATTAAGGCCCAAGGATAGGAAACAATATGAGATGTCAGCGAAAGAGCACAGAGGCAGACAGGCAGCAGTGGAACTGTCGGGTCTCCAGCTGGGCTCTAAAAGAGTAAATGAAGTCTGGGACATCACTGAGCCTCATCTGCATTAAACTAGTGCTACTCCCTGAGCGCCTGCACACCGCGGCTCACACCAACGTCAGCAAAGCACATATACTACTAACCACACCGTGCACAGAAAACTGCTACTGAGGCCTTTGCAAATAACACGTTTTGGTTAAAGGGTCCGTGTTCTACCTTCTTCTGCCTGTTTAAGTTTCTCTAAGTGGCCCACTCTTGATCTCTGGGTGAGTTTATGTGCCAGCAAGAGTCAGAATTCACATTCATGTGTCCAGTCTGCCAAAATATATATCCCTTAGAATGAACTATGGTGCCTTTATTACTGTAACATGTGACCTCCACTGTGATGGGCTGTCCAGTATACTGCCATACCCATAGAGCAGTTGGGGTTTAAACACTCTTATGACTTCTGTGTGAATGGGTAGGAGCTGCACTGCTATAGGCGGAGTAGGTGGAGTAGGTATATAGGAATAGGATTACTAATTTAAGCTTAAAGTGAAGCTTAGTGGTCATATGCAGACAGGGGACAGAATAGTGGAAAACACCAAAATGACACTATGGACAGTCCAAAAACTGTATATTCATAGAACATGGTGAATTTAGGTTCCTTGTCGGGGTAGATTTAGAGTTTGAACCCCTTCTGAAATAAGATAGTACTCAAAGTCTAGTTCGTCATATTACCAACTAGCAAATGTTGATATGCACTTGATAATCCAGTCATATTCAAATTTCTGCAGTTATTTGATAATTGAAGTGGTTGTGCGACCTGCAAACTTAACTGGTTACAATGCAGTAGTCCAATTATTGCCCAATATAGAGTTTTTCCATCATCTGATTACTGACTTACTGACCATAATCAGAATTTGTCCAGTTATCAGATTATTTAGGGCACATAAACACACTCAATGACGGTACTAAAATGACTTTCAGTGATTAATAAATTGTTAGTAAGCATCAGAGCAATCTATTTTGACAGACATTAAATCAACATCTATGTCCATTAGCTTGGTTAATGAAACTGCACGGCATCTGCTGCATTGCTGATAGTCAGGGTTAGCACTTATAAGCATTAACTTGCTGAAGCTAGTGTAAATAAAAATCCGGGATTTCATCTGTACAGTGATTTTGATATGGCAAGGCTTTTTCATTTTTTTTTTATCTAGCCTTTCAAAAGTCAGAGACCACCTTTAACTTATTCCAAACATGACATTTATTATATTTCTGTGAATCAAGAATAAAAAAAATCTATTTGAATAAGGAAGGAGAAGGAAGGAGAACATGAATAAAAATGATTGAAAATTAATTCTTAATATTAATAAATAATTAACATAAATGAGACTTCTAATGACCATGCAAGACCTTCGTAGACCATCAAAACCATTACCATCAGATATACAAACCCACAAAATAATTGTTTTTTTTTTTTTACAAAAAGCTGTACTAAAAAATGAGAACACAAATTGGGAATCATACAATGAAAAGGTTAAAGGCAAAGGTTAATTCAAGACTAAATGTCAATTTATATATGGAAATATACAGGGGTTGGACAATGAAACTGAAACACCTGTCATTTTAGTGTGGGAGGTCTCATGGCTAAATTGGACCAGCCTGGTGGCCAATCTTCATTAACTGCACATTGCACCAGTAAGAGCAGAGTGTGAAGGTTCAGTTAGCAGGTAAGAGCACAGTTCTGCTCAAAATACTGCAATGCACACAACATTATGGGTGACATACCAGAGTTCAAAAGAGGACAGATTGTTGGTGTACGTCTTGCTGGCGCATCTGTGACCAAGACAGCAAGTCTTTGTGATGTATCAAGAGCCACGGTATCCAGGGTAATGTCAGCATACCACCAAGAAGGACGAACCTCCACCAGCATCACGTAGTGACCTGGCCACTATCCTGCAAGAAGAATGGCTTAAAATCCCTCTGACCACTGTGCAGGACGCAGTATATGTCATTCCCAAGACGAAGTGACGCTGTATTGGCCGCAAAAGGAGGCCCTACACCATACTAATAAATGATTGTGGTCTAAAACCAGGTGTTTCAGTTTCATTGTCCAACCCCTGTATATTAAATATGTTTAGTGTTGGGCTTCTGTGTACATCTCTGGTGCATATTTGTTTTCTGCTTTTTTACTGTTACTGAAAAATGAATCTCTAGGCCATGTGGATGTTGCTTGGGAAGTGTCTAAATAAAGGGTGGGTATTCTATGACTTCTGCACAGTACAGTCCATGATACAAGCAGCATCGTTCCAATGAGCCTTTCCCATTTATCAACTTAAGGTTCCAGATTACACTGTGATTCCATATTATGCACCTTCTTCTGCCTCCCCTGAAGAGAATGACCGCTGGAGCTCTCTGCCTGTAGGGCATTTGCACATTGCTGATTCTGATCATTTAGCATTATATAATTGTTTATTTACAGAACGCTGATATAATAACCACCATCCCTTATTACCAGCCCAACGGCAATAGATGTAACAGCTCATACTCAGTGTGTGGTGCTTGAGAAAGTGGAGGAGCAGTCTTGAAGCAGGAGGTCATGCCCATTTATAAAGGCTACATTCACAGAACGCAGCCCTCCATCATGGCACCATTGTGCTGAATGATGTAGTATATGAGGGAAGTCTTAAATAATGTAGCATAAAAGGCAGCCATTGCTGCATGCCAGAATTCCCATATGTTGTTGCGGGACGGATGGTGAGACCTCCGTCCTGACCTCAATTCAGTTCCAGCGGTGCACTGGGAGCCCCCAAGGCTCTGTGTTTTCATGCGCATTCTAAACGCTGTTCGTCCAATCTCCCTCGGCGTATGAGTAACACGTGTTAAGAACAAGTTGTGAACAGGCTCCTGAATGAGAGAGCCCACGTACCACGAACAAAAGCAGGAAGTGGCCATTTGGAAAAGGCTGACATACGGAGAGAGAAAAGCACGCTTGCATTTTAAAGACGTTCAAAGACTGGAAAAAAAAAAAACCCACATGTGTCTTCTTCCCCTTCATCTGGTAGGCCCGATTCCTCTCTCAGAACTGCAGCACCCCCACCCCCCTTCCTCTCTTTTCTCTCTTTTCTCTCCCTCTCTCTTTCTTTCGCTCCACGGGTCTGGCGCTATCCTCATTAAAACAGAGGCTGCACACGGTCCCGCCGCTGCCCTATCGCCATCGATTTCCCCGGTCACTGAGGAAGAGCACTCCCCCAGGAGTCGTCAAACTTCAAAACCCTGCTCAGAAGTCTTTGTTAGCAACTTTTTCCCCCTCTAAAGTACCACAGTGGAAAAAAAGAGAGAAAAGGAATAAAAAGAAATGGTTTGAAAATGAGAGGCCAGGCCTTGTTATGAAATATTGACAGGCTGACATTAGCTCTATGTTGCCGCCATTTGATGCTAACCTTCTTTTTTTTTTTACCCCTCCCTTCTGGAGATCTTAAGGAGCGGAGAACAATGCCTTCTTCTTTGGTACGGTGGTGGAAAACGTATGAAAACGAACGTAGGCCCCCTTGTTGTTTTCCTGCATGGACATATGGATGGACTCCTTTATTATATAGCAAGTCATTAAAATGACATCCAGCCATGTGGAATGTTCTGCTACTGCTTTGCTGCTGGTAAGATGGATCTTTCATCTCGCTGTCCATCTGGTGGTGCATATGATATAATAACACATAAGATATGTTTTATATTTATGTGCTTAAAAGCAAAAGCCAACATTGAGGGGGCTACCAGCGCTAGGATAAGTCAAAGCCCCCGTGACATGTATACATTAATACTCGCTGTTATTACCAAAAGCCGCACCCCCTAATCAAAGTTGTTACATGATGACAAAACGGTGTGAAGACCATGCAGTAATGATCTAGCATCGCAAAATATGATATCCTGGCAATTTAAAATGATCTTACATTTAGATGGTGGTTTTAAACTCATTTTAAGATTAGTGTATTTTCATATCCCAGTGGGGTTTCTGCTTGTTTAAAATAAAAAAAAAAAACAGTAAGCTAATTTATCTTACTATATTGGGAAATATATTGACCAGTATTTGTTGCTGCACCTTATTACCTGTACATCACCTCTTTACATCTTGTACTGACTGCCAACATCACTGTAAATCAAGCACTCTGACTGCCTATACCCTTCGTGTTTAGGTGACTGCCAGATTATCAGTATCTGTGTAGCTAGTAAACATAACTGTGGATTATCTTTCAAATATTTTTCAGTAACCATGCACACATTTATTGCATATTGCACCAACCATGCAAACATTTATTGCATATTCCTCAACCATGCACACATTTATTGCATATTCCTCAACCATGCAAACATTTATTGTATTTTTAGCCTAATCATAGAGATTTATTCATTCTCTATAATTTCTTTTTTTTGTATTCTGTAAAGCTGCACTTTAGTCTACCTCTTGTTCTGTACCTGTTCTGCTGATATTCATCTGCCGTAACAATGCAAATTTCCCCATGTGGGATAATAAAAGCTTATCCTATGTTATCTTAAATAAAGAGGCCTTTTCCAAACACATTCCCTAAAATAAGCAATTAATGATAAAAATTAAGAAAAAAAATTATCTACCAATTTAGTAAGAAAACGGACGTACTAATATCAAACTTAGGCTAATATCAAAGTTAGAAACACTTCTAAATAAGTTAAATACTTAAAATTATCTTAATAGAAAAGGAAAGGAAAAAAAAGAAATGGTTTGAAAATGAGAGGCCAGGCCTTGTTAATATTGAAATATTGACAGGCTGACATTAGCTCTATGTTGCCGCCATTTGATGCTAACCTTTTTTTTTACCCCTCTCTTCTGGAGATCTTAAGGAACAGAGAACAATGCCTTCTTCTTTGGTACGATGGTGGAAGAAAAAAAAAAGGACGTACTAATATCAAAGTTAGAAACACTTCGTAATCAGTTAAATACTTAAAATGATCTTAATACCCTATGTAAATGAGCATTTTAAGATATACCAACTATACAAACTAATTCCACTTGCCAAGAAATCTTTTTTTGCAGTTAGGCAGAGAAGCGCAAAACAACAGCAAGCAAGCTTTTCAAATGTACAGTAGTATCACAATTCTTTCAGGATGTCCAGATTGGAAACGGCAACAGTCCACATTGATTCCAAACAGATCAAGCCATGCACCTATCGGACTCATTTTTTTTTACCCCCATTTCCTGTTTAAGATGGTATAGCTGTGTTTGGAATGCTGGTATGCTGGTGAACCAGTATGACCATGCTGGGTGACCAGCTAAACCAGCATAAGATGGTGGTCTTCTGCTGGTTTACCTTGTCACACAGCTTAGTCATACTGGTTGACCAGCATCCCAGCATCCAAAACACACCATATGCTGTGGTGTGGATGAGAACATGTGGTCAAATGATGCTGACAAGCTACAAAGTACCTACTGTAGCTAGGAATATAGATCCTATAGTGGATTGTCAGTAATTAAATAAGACATGGATTTCATTGGTTCCCATGTGGCAAAGATATAGTATCCTGTTTGATGTTTTGTTGTTTTGAGGGGAAAAACAGTTATAGAATTAATCAAAGTGAAAGTGAAACTAATTACAATATGGAACAATACAGTATACAACACAATACAATATAGAATACTACAAAGCTCATAGTTCTTTACTGTTTCATAGATCTACATAAAATTGTGTGTCTACTATGATGATAACAGTTGTTAGTGTTTAGGCTGTTGAGCATTTTGGATATAAATTCAGTAATGCACTGCATATGTCTATAGAGATATGTGTAAAAAAGTGAGTTTGGAAAATGAACTTAAACTAAACCTACAGGCTATTAGTGTTTTTTAGGACTACCTCACGAAGTTGATTAATAGAATGCCAACTGAGTGCAGAGCTGTCATCCAAGCCAGACATGGCTGCTTTAAAGAACCTGAAGTATTAAACATATTCTTTATTGTTGAGCCCATTTCTGCTTACTACATATTTTCTCTACATAATTGAATGTGTTTCTTCATATTTCAAAAGCTTTCAATATCAATCTACATTATATAATATAATAAAAACAAAGAGGAAACATTGAATGAGAAGGTGTTTTAACAGGTTCTATATGTAAATGACTTGTGGTCTGATTGGATGCCTTGTATTGTGCTTTATTTAATCTGGGCGGGGCTAAAATGCTGTATGTTTGAAAAGGTGGCTATAGATGATATTTTTTTGTGTGACTTCACAACTGTTTTTCTGAGTTCAGTGAGTTTGCGCACAACATCCAACTCTTATTTAAAAAACCTTCACATAGTGTAAATGCTGTAAACCCTGTCACCCGGGAAAAGTGACAAAAAACCAAATGACAAAATACTTTTTTGGGTATTTTATTCCGATAGATCCCTTTCTAGGGATTTTATGAGATGTTATATAGAAAATGTAAGTGAAATGATCAGCAATGAAAATAAAGAGCAGCAATAAGTCACTGGCTACTCACAATTAGCCTCAAAAGTAACACTTATGCTACAGGAGTATAACTTGGGAGTATAACTCCAATTGCTGGATGCAGTTCTACTCAAAATAAGTCAGAACACAGTACAGTAATTGGTAGTGGCACTATAAACACAGAATAGAGAAATAACATTAACACTGTACTATAGTTACAAATCTCAGAACGATTTTACTCTTACTAAGCTCACCTCAATTTACACATCCTTGTTCAACAAGTCATCAGGTGATATCAGAGAAAACAGCTTCTTATATTTTACAGGGATGTCTCTGGATGCACGAATATTTATTGACAATGGCGAATCCCAAAAATCGCTAGCTTTAGCATTGCTTCTCTGTCCCTGCTCTAAGCCCCACCCTTTCCTCTTGCAGCGCACCAGCAGGTTAGACAGAGACTCTTAAAGGTACAGCCACAGGTATTTGTACGTAGTTTACCACCTGGCTACAACCCATTAAACTGTTTTAGGACCACATGCCCAAGCAACATTTACAAATCTTGATCAATTAAAGCAAATTGGCTGTAGCAGCACAGGAAAATTGTAGCTCCTAGTTGTCGGGTCACGATTCACAGCCATTCTCAATTCACATTCATCATTCATCAGAAGACAACAAGCTTACTGTCAACTACTCATTTGCAGGAGCTCAGCAGAAGAGACATAAGAGTTATATATATAAATCCTCACAGTGACTGAGTTACATCCAGACTTGCGCCACCTGTCATTCTGCCCACTACCTGTTTGAGTTTTTCTTGTGCTTGAAAGATTCATGATTTCTATATCCCTGCAGAGATTACTGGAAATTGGAATGTGTACCACCCCACATAAGGGATCGTAAAGGGCTGTGCTTTATGGTGGTGTCGGGTGGGCAAGAAGCTGCAGGGCCTTCTCGGCTTTCATCGATTCCGAACAGTGTGGAACATGGCTCGGGGAGGCTGGCTAAATATTTAAAGGCTGAGGTTTGATGGCCGTTTTTGTGACTCTGTTACCTGTTGAGAGGAAGAAAATACGGCCAAACCGTGTGACTACAGATTACATTTGGTGTGTCTTCGGGGCTGGAGGGTTGCGTGTGAACTGTGGGGTTTTTCAGGCAGTTTAAGGCTGTTAGAGCTGAAAAAGTGCCTCTGAAAGAGTGCTAGCAGCCATACTTCGGTTCATCTTTAGTACAGTTTAAGCTTTCATGGAAATGGAACATTGCTTGGATTGCTAGATGGATGTGTATTGTAAAAACTAGGGATGCACAACACTTTAGAAACACTACAGATAATCCTCAGATCCTGGAGCTACAATTCTGAAAACTGTTTGCGCATAAAATGGCCAAGATGGCATCAGTTTGTCCTTGTATTTGTGTATTTAGCAATAAAATAGTGGAACATTTGTGCATTCTGAAATGGCCCCATACTATTGGGCCTATTCCTATAATGTGATAATTGCAGCTCTTAAAGGAGCCATAAAATCCAACAAGAACCGTCTTTGGTCCCAAAAAAACCTTGTTGTAGAATGAGCCTTGTTGTAAATGAAGTATGTGAGTGCAAAGAAGCTGTTTGGACCCTTTTCACAGTAACCATAAAATGCAATTTCCAATTGTTTTAAAGGTCGCTAAGTTGCCCAACTACAGCTTTCTTCTTCTGTGATATTGATGGACTGGAAGGTCACCAATGACACTGTCCCAACTATGTCACAGTCCAGAGCAGAATGGCACAACCAATAGTTTTCCATACAAGGTATAAGTCTGCAGTGCATCTAATGAGCCCTTGTACCAATAGCCAATAGGACCATTAGCAGAATGCTACACTGCCCACTCAAAGCATCACTGGAGAGAAACAATCAATCCCAGCAGGTCCTTGCATCTAGCTGCCATCCAGGCATACTTTCTGGAAGATGTACAGCCTTTTCTGGAAGTACGGGAGGGCATCCATCCATGTGTTTGACTTCTTGGTATCCCCATTCCCCTCCACACCACTAGGGGGTGATCCCACCTCTGACACCATATATGACGGTTAGTTACTTCAATAAAATAGTAACACCACAGGTTTAAAAGCACACGCCCCCAGCTAGCATCTAATTTTGTCTTCCCTCTCCTGCTTATTTTTACTTAGCAACAAAATGCACATGTATGTCTATGGGACACTCTTCTTATCATGGCTGTTGTACATGAGTTTTTTGCAGTTAAATGTTTTGTCTAGAACTTCTAGCCAAGAACCTTTTAGAAACCTTTAGGAAGTGTGAGAGAAGTGTGGATGTGTCTTATAACCAATGACTTCTCACAACATTAAAACTACATCTAGCGTTAAACGCTGTACTATGCCTTTCGGGTACATTCTGTCCTGTAATTTCTTCGGTGACCTCTTTAAGGGCCAGATCGTATAAGATATTGAAGAGATATAAAAGATCCAATAAGAAGTTTCCCCAGGTGAAGAAAAAATGTGTGGATGGATGAAAAGACAAGTGCACAGGGCCGTGATATTCAGACATGACCTTTCTTAGCAGGCACCTCTCAGCTTAGATTGCAGAGACACTGTTAACTGAAATGTCTAGCCATTAAACCTTGAGCAGCAGTCTGGTTTAATTGACCCTTTCTGTCTTTGCCACTGGCTCGTACTCTTTATGTGCATCTAAATGTCCAATGTCTAACTGAAAAGAAGAACTCACACAATTGTAAATTAGTCATAATCGTGCTTTTCACCTCTGCAGTAAATTACTTCTAAATAGTAGCCACTGAGGTATACTATCCTGTACTTTTACTGTATACTGCTAATGTTATTATGTTGGATGAAAAATGTTCTAGATATAAAAAAAATAGTTATAGTTATGATGCAGCATTTTTTGGTAGTAAAAAGAATTTAAAGAACTTAAAAAAAAATGATGTACCATAGATTCACCACCATATAGAGATATAAAGATGTAGGCAAGGATGTATACAGACATTTTCAGCATGTACTGTTGATGCAGTAAAAGTGCTGATGCAATAAAACTTGCAAAATGTGGCACAAATTAATCTACATAAAATGCATCCAAAAAGTATCATTTTTAATTGATTTTTTAATTGGAAAATGTGTTAATGTATAATTTGAGAGATGTACACACATTGTACACTATTACCACAATTAATGTAGTGTTTCTATGGAAACCCCACTCTAACAGGATGCTTCATATGTGTACAATGTGTACGATGTGTACTTGTGAATTATGTCAAAATATGAACAATGATAAAAATGAAGGTCGGTTCCAGCAGCAGCAATGAGAATTGTCTGAGTGGTTCTTTGTATATGTAATTATTCGCTTTAAAAAACCTTTAAAAGCTTTTTTTTTTGAGAGTTTTATAATTTTAGGTTTAATCAAACATTATTACGCGTTATTTATGTACTGATGTCCTCATATTTACTCATATTTACTCATATTTACTCATATTTACTTATATTTACTTATATTCCATATAGACAGGTAGAGTCTGCACTTCTGAACGAAGCAAAAATGTCTAAATCAGGCTTCCTTAAGGAAAACGCTTCTCGGCAGATGAGCACCCCAATGAACCATGTAAAATGTGCTGAGTGTTTGGTAAGTGTACTGACCAATCATAACTGTTCCCCTTGGAAGGTCTTCGGGTGCATAAACACTCCTACAGCGCGAGCTATAAACATGTTGAAATTCACCGTCTCCGTAATCATTAACGTCTGCAATCAAAGCGTCCCATCAAAGTCGTCCTGATTGTTGTGTGTGTCGTGATTACGCCCTGGCCCTGCTAGAAAACCCTGCAGTTCCAACATCAAGTGTAGCTCCTCAGTGTGTCTGTTCATGTCCCTGTGTAACAGGTAAGGCCGCGAGCGTATTCATGTTGTCCCCTAGAGTCACATACAGTATGTTTAAAGTGGCTGTTTTTCGGCCAGGCTGGGAGCATTTGTTTATTTAGCTGATGAACAAGCTGGTGTGGAGGAATGCGAGCGTAATCGCTTTAAGGGGAGTCAAATCAAATATTCTCGATTAAATGAAAACCAAACATTACGGCATCTCTTTGTTATGTGAGACAACGGAGCAGATTTGGAGAGATCTAATAAAGATTGCTCTGCAAAAGCTTATTTAAATGGGCTTGATTAGATTTATTAGCCCATTTGCATGCTGATGGCCTTTGTTTGTTTATTAGGAAATGAATTGCATCACGATGCAACACGGCACGGGGAAAGGCTCTCATGAAATCATCTCCATTTGCACTGATTTCCATACGTTTTGGAGGGAACGCATTACGTCATTGCCAAAAAGTGAAGACTAGATTGTTTTAAGTGCCCGTTTGGAAAGACGGAATTAGATGACACTCATCCTATCCATAGTCTTATACAGCAACTATTGGAAGCTTTGCAAAACCTCCGGAAAATCTGATGAGAGTTGGTAGCTCGCAATTCTCACTGTAGTCCAGATATCTATACGTATAGTGCATTATTAGTTTTAACTAGATGATATATCAGAAGGTTAGGAGAGACGGATGACTGTATAGTGGCACATTCATTACTGTTGTGTTCATCCTGCTTAATTCAAGAATACAGACTCATAGGCTCTCATTTATTTTTCAAAATATTTCTATAATTGAATCACTGAAACCACTGGCAACACCTTCCAATAAGGCTACATCTATTAATGGTAATTAAGACAGTGATATGTATTAATAAGTAGTAATAATGTACTAATCATTAAGTAATGGTAGAAATAAGGACTAACATTATATTATTATGTTTATAATATACTTAATTATATACTTAATATATTAATTAACCATTAAATACCCAACCATTAAATAAATAGTCAACAAATCATAGTGATGATAACTGTATGACTTCTGGGACTGTAAGACATAAGCACTAATACACAATTTACTGTCTATGATCCTTTCAAATAAAATCTTAATTAAAGTCTTAAATATGTATTTCAATAAATGCATGATAGCAGAGGTTATCACATGTACACCACATTTGTATGTAAACTGGTTATGTAACGTCTTAACCGCTGCATAAAAAGAGCAGTTCTTAAGTATATACAAACTTTACAACAAGGGCCAAAGAAGGACATGTTTATTGATACTGCTCAAGTTATACATTCAATAAAGAATGATATTGTATTGTTTTATAATATTATCTTAACCTATGGGAAACTGGGCCGTAATTAATGGGAGCAGTGAAACACATGAACATGCTGGGTATAAACACTCCGGTTAGAGCTGATGAGAATTGAAATGTGTTATTTAATGATTGAAACATTACTTAAGCATTTAGTAAAGATTCTATGCTAATTAATAGAATCTAAAATATTACCTACTTTTTGTTGTTAGATTATGATTAATTGCAATATTACAAAGCTACAGGGGTTGGACAATGAAACTGAAACACCTGTCATTTTAGTGTGGGAGGTCTCATGGCTAAACTGGACCAGCCTGGTGGCCAATCTTCATTAACTGCACATTGCACCAGTAAGAGCAGAGTGTGAAGGTTCAGTTAGCAGGTAAGAGCACAGTTCTGCTCAAATTACTGCAATGCACACAACATTATGGGTGACATACCAGAGTTCAAAAGAGATTTTGACAAACTGTTGGTGCACGTCTTGCTGGCGCATCTGTGACCAAGACAGCAAGTCTTTGTGATGTATCAAGAGCCACGGTATCCAGGGTAATGTCAGCATACCACCAAGAAGAACGAACCTCCACCAGCATCACCTAGTGACCTGGCCACTATCCTGCAAGAAGAATGGCTTAAACTCCCTCTGACCACTGTGCAGGATGCAGTATATGTCATTCCTAAGACGAACTGACGCTGTATTGGCTGCAAAAGGAGGCCCTACACCATACTAATAAATGATTGTGGTCTAAAACCAGGTGTTTCAGTTTCATTGTCCAACCCCTGTATGTAGTAGTCTTTCAATGTCTAATAGGTGTACCCTTACTCCAGCCATTAGGAGTGGTCTGATGTGAAATGGTTGTAGACACACTCACCAGCAGATTCGAATGTCTACGAAGCAAATATATTAATTTTATAGTATTTACTATTTCAAAACAGACCACATGTAGGCACGCTTGTTTTCACTCTTGTTGGAGTAGTGAAAGTAGAAATGAAAGAACAAACAACACGTCCAGCAGTGCTTTGTATGTTAGTGGAGCTCATTTAATTGCTTTCTGTTTATGATCCCTGTGTCGCCATCACAATAGCCCTAAACATGATAGGAATGCTGGATGTGATTTAAAGAGGCAGTCATCTGTGTGGTGGCGCAACGTTATTTAAGCCCTCAGAATGATGATAGATACACCCCTTTGCTTGCACTGCAATTTACTAAACATATTCCTGTTTGTTAGGCCAGTTGGGAAAAGACAATGAAGGCTAATTGAGGTAGCTGTGGTTTGTATAGCTGAGCCCATTGTGTGGTGTTCTTCATTTGTACTGTTTTGTCTGCAGTGTTTGGGACTGGAGCGGTGAGGCTAATGTAGGTAACAAGTAATGGAAGCTTATCACCCAGTGACCCTAGTCCTGGAGAGCTGCTCTCCTTACGAGTTTAGCTCCAGCCGGGGTCCAATAAGTTGCCCTGCCTCTTGCTTAACACTAATATATCTGATCCAGACAATCAGGGACTTGGGAAGAAGCTGATTACCTGGAGCAAGTGCGGCAAATTGTGGTTGTAAGTAGGCTCTGCAGGAAGGTAGCTCTGCAGGGGTTGTTGTAACTCCCTAGTTAAGGTTGCATAGACTAATCAACTGGTCAGTGGTCAGAGGTTTACAACAATAACAACATGGACGCCTCAGGGAGGTCAACAAGTAAGGAGCCAGGGTAAGTATCTTTGGATCCCTGAAGGCTAGCCGTGCAGTCCAGTGCTCAGTGGACGGCCACACTCTACTGACCTATGGAGTTTGTTCTAGCATTACTCCGCCAGTCTACAGTGCTTTAAGGATCAGATATTGAAGACCACTGTACACGTGAGAGTGGGCATAATGCCCATAATAATAATAATCCTGTAAAAGCAGAAGCTGATTACTCTTGCTTTCTTGGCGCTATAAATTACTCTGGCTCTCCATACTTAGACTGCAGGTGAGCGTCTCGGCAAGGCCACCCAGGGAGCATTATTATTAAGCCGGATACACATTTGTGAGATTCCTGGGGGAGGTATCTTTGGTTCCTTGTAGGCTAGGAATGTGTTCAAAGGAACTCATGGTTGGAAAGGGCACACCACACTCTGGTGTGACTCTACTGACTCTACTGATTTTTTAAGGCAGATTTTTAAAGTCAGTTGTTGATGAGCATTCCCTTCTTCTGTGGGTGTATTCATGGTATCGTCAGTGATGAGTCAACCCCTAGCACAAACTGCACCCAAACCTGAATCATCTTTAATCATGGGCATTCATGTTGCCAGATCCTTTTTGTTCAATTTCCACAGTAATAAGTGATGGATGAGTTTGTATTGCATGGAGCTCCAGTGCAAACCAGCCATGTTCTGGCTGATCAGGTATATTTATCTGCTGTATGTGTGGGGAAAATTAGATAACTTTAAAACTACATACCCTGTATGATGAAGTCAGGACATGTGTGATGTTTTGAGATAATCCCCAGGGATTAACCTGCATTTCCTGTGATGTCATCGCAAGCATTTAGGTCACTATGCATACAGTGACAAGAGCATCTGTGCTCTATTGGGTCCAGGGAGAGCGTGAAGAGGTGATGAAAAGAGACAGATAAGCAGAGAGAGAAAAAGAGAGAGGGAGAGCGAGAGAGAGAGAGAGAGAGAGAAAGGGAGTGAGAGAGAGGGAGTGAGAGGGAGAGAAAGGGAGTGAGAGAGAGAGGGAGAGAGAGAGGGAGAGGGAGAGGGAGAGGGAGAGGGGGGACTAGTAAAGAAAGGAAAAATAGGCATACAGAGAAATGAGAAACAGAGGTAGAGAGAGAAAACAGGGGGAAAGACCGAGAAATAGAGAGAAACAGAGAAAGAGGAAAAATAGGCAGAGATTGGGACCAAGAAATGAGAGAGAGAGAGATAAAAGAAAGAGGGAGAAAGAATAAGGCACAGAAATGAGATATTGATGGAGGGGCAAAAAGATAGAGGGGGTAGAAGAAATAGTAAAGAAAGAGGGTAAACGAGAGGAAAAGGTAAAACAGGCAGAGACTGAGGCAGAAAAATGTGAGACAGATGGAGACAGGGAGAGGGAGGGAAAGCGAAAGAAAGAAGAGGAATAGAAAAATAGACGGAGAAGTGAGAGAGAGAAAAATGAAAAAAAAATAAACAGGGAGAAGCAGTAAAGGAAGGGGGCGCTGAAAGGAGGAGAGAAAATTAGAATGAGAAATAAGCGAGAGAGAGAGAGAGGAAGAGAGAGACATAGAGATCAGAAACGGGGGGAAAGGAGAAAGAGAGAGAGCGTTTACGGACACCATGCTGAACTGAACCAGCGAGATTGGGTCTGGCTGCGTGTGGGAGACTCACTAAATAAACAGCAGCTTTTAAATGCACCATCAGCAAGCACAAAGGATCTGTGTAGCGCGAGGCATGCTAATTCTCCCTGGCTAACGGCTTGATTTGCCTCAAATCCCTTCTTTTTCCCGCTCCTGCTCAGCTGCAGCGGCTCAATACTACAGTGTTTATCGGCTTTCTGCATGATGCATGTGTGGAGCTGTAAGACATTGTACCCAGCCTAACACTGGGAGAAACTCTTCCACTGCGTCGTGTAATACAACTCTTACAACTATTTATAGTGCGGTGAGTGATGCACTCGGATAATGGACCATATTTCCTTGCACTGGTGGCAGAAACGACGAGCCCGCTCTAACTCTATGTGTGTGCGTGTGTGAGGGGAAGCTGGAGATGCCCGGGTATATATGTGTGTGTGTGTGTCTGTGTGTGATGCATGCGTGTTATTGTCTCATTTAGCATCCAGCCCGGGCTGCAGGCCCCCACAGGAGAGGAAAGGTAATGAGCCTGAAGCGCTGGCTCATCCTGATTTTATTTCATGTTATTTCATTTGATTTTATGCTATTTATTTTCCACCACACTCCGTTGCCTTAGCAGAGGGAGAGAGAGGGGAAGAGAGAGAGGGAGAGACGGAGAGAGAGAGTGCTTGCAGCTATGCTAAATTGTCAAATTACCATTGTGAAACAGCACAAACAGGATATTAGCAATCAGGCCCTATTGCCTCAGCTCCCCCTCTGAGGCTTTGAAAGACATGGAGCAATAACTTTTGCCCATGTTTTCCCCCCCTGTACTCAAACATGGTTCTTGTTAAAGACGTTTCTTCGAACGTTAAAGGTCTGGGAGAAATACGAAGATGGAATATTGCAGCAGGAAAGAAACAGCATTGTTGATATACCACGTAGACCACACACTTTGAGCTCCTGAGGCAGGAAATGTGGCTGGAACGTAGCATCATATGTGGTGATTTGGTTGGTTGTGATCGTTCCCGTTATTTGTCTGTCAGCAGAGCATCCTGTCTAGCTAATCTGAGTCTTCTTCCTTTTCCAGGGAACAGCTCAGTGGAAGCATACGGTGCTTTTGCTTGGGGTTGCTTATTTCTCAAAGAGGCCCACTTCTCGTGGTTACTTGATCGGTTCATGGGTTGTATTTAGATGGCTTCATCTAGCTTTGGTTGTGTTACGACCATTTGTTTGTAGACTGATGACTGCCAGCAAGAAGCAGCGAATCAAGAGGTTCCCAATTTATTACACCAAATACGAATCAGTCAATCAGTGACACATTTCCCAGGTAGAAATGAAGTATATATGAATATACTACACATGTATTTTAATCTATTTTAACAGCAATTAAATACTGACGATATATATATATATATATATATATATATATATATATATACTGTATATCGTCACTGTTCAAAGAAAAACATGTATCTCCATTTTTGTTGATTTTTTACTTTTACGCCTCATTTGATCACATGAGCTGCTGTTTACACTGTGTGTGAATTTTATGAAGAATGGACCAACAGAAATGGCCCAAAATCACTTGGTAAAATGTCTGGTTTCATTGACTTTCATTGAAATTAAATGAGGTTTTTGGCCTCTCCTGTAAAGTTGCCATTTTGGAGATACCTGTTTTTCATTGGACAGCGAAGATACATACATACATATATATATGTGTGTGTGTGTGTGTGTGTGTATGTATTGTTGTATACTTAAGTTATTAATTATCTATTTTTAATTATTACATACATTATTACAATTATTACATATAATAATTAAAAATAGATAATTTATAACTTAGTAACTTAATAACATAGTATATTTTAATGTACTTTAATATGTACTTCATTTTATGTAAGTAATTCTTAGTTATATTAGTGCAAATATTAGTGCAAGTACATAATTAGTATATAAAAAATAGCACGCTTCCAGTACATTAATCATTAGTGCAAGGACATATTCGAAGTATACTTACAATCTGTTGTTGTATTCCTGTTAGGCTACAGCCCTGTAAAGCTCTGTAAAGCCTTACCAGAGGAGGTCCGGTAATGTAATTTACAAGATCTCTGTACTTTCCCTAAACGAAAGTTTTTATTTATTAAAGTTTAATTACGCTACATCTCAATATCTTGAGCTTTTGTGCTTTTGTGGTCAGGACAATGATGTTTTATTCACATGAACATCTGCAATATTCAGTGTTGCATAGACTTCAAGTAGCTTCAGGAAGTGTGAGACCTCTTGAGAAGTTTATAGAACTATCCATAATTTTCTAGAACCTTCTAGATCTGTCTGTCAAGTACTCCACACAGCAGTATAAATACAAGTGCGTTAAAACAACCATTTCCATTGATGTTCTAGCTGGGTAAGTAGATACAGAGCTACATCTAATGTAGAGGTCTTCAAGACGCTGCAGCATCCAGCAAAGGCATTCTGCTATGTCTGTGGCCAGTTTATCAAGACCAGAACGTAAAAGTACTCAGTGAAAGCACCTGCTAAGATGTGCGAGGCCTTCTAGGCTTACTCTGGCATGCCTGTCGGGGGTCAAGACAAACCGTGGGCAGCTCGTTTCAGGTGCAGGCACTGCCAGGAAGCTCTTGTAGATGAGGTGGACAGTTGCTGCTTGCTTAGCTGACTCCGAGTCATTCCGAGTCACCCAATGACAGTCTGGCACAACACCATTGCAGCACTATGCACCCTGCTAATATCCTACACATTACTAAGTAACATATAAAAATTTAATTTCATTGTCCTGGTCACAGACAGTAAACAAGCTGTTGTTTATGTTTATTCTTTACACACGAGCAGCTGGAATGTAATACATAGAAGCTGGAAGCAAAACTCACATAGTGTTATCAGAGTTATTCAGACAAACTGCCCTCATCATCACCTGCAGACTGCCTAAATTAGCCTGCTATCTTAGCAGCACTTTGCAACATCAGCCAGTGAAGCCTTTTTCTGTTTTGGCACACCTTCCCAGCCCTGCTGGTGTTGCATCTGATTCAGTCAGTTCACCTTAAATTTACATCCCGTAGAAATTAGCACCAAGCAACACTGCAACTATGTGAAGTGTGAAGTTGCTGAAGGTGTGGAATCATTGCTTTGCCACAAGAATAACTACATTGTTCATTTAGGTGTAAGACCTTTTGACTGTTTGATCACTTTCCATGGTATTAGTGTTGCATAAACGCATTTTTTTGCCAGTTTTATTAAAAATATAAACACTTATCAATTTTTTACAACTTTTACAACCAACGTTGTCTCAAAGCAGCTTCACAAAAAAATTAATTTGTTATAAAAAGAAAAGAACCACAAGGTTAATGTACAGACATGTGAGGGTGGAAAAACCGGGTCCAAGCCCCCCTTGAGCAAGCCAGAGGCAACAGTGGCGAGGAAAAACTCCCTTGGGTAAGGAAGAAACCTCGAGAGGGACCAGGCTCAAGGGCGGAACCCAACCTCCTCAGGTCAACCATAATAAGCATGGCCAGACGCTGGTCAGTGTAAGGTTGTGGTCCTGCCGGGTGATGAAACAGGACAGGAGACACATAGTGGCGCTGATGCTCAGGTGCCTCTATCCACTCTGGGGGTTCTGATGTGATCACGTCAGTCCAGTGCTTAACACAGAAGAGGAAAGAAAGAGAGAAAGAAGGATAGAGATAGGGAAAGTAAGAGAGAAAGAGATGGAGACAGACACTGATTAGGAGGATTAAGGATTAAGAGGTAGATATTGTAACTTGTTGAATTGAGTGTGTATATAAATATATAAATGAATGAACTTCCCAGCGGCCAGACCATGCCTGAGAACATGTGAACCTCAGTCTGAACCTCCACCTCATGTTAGGCTGTACATTATGTGGCTAGGTCATAGGACTGGGACCACTTATGAACCCATCAATAACTACTGATAAGGGACAAGATAGGGTTCGGGAGTTTGATGCATTAGGTTGAGGAAAAAACATCAAGGCCAGCCCTGCGCTCTGCTGTGAAAGACGACATTAGTGTTAATGCTAGGCTTTCAAAACCTGACAAACACCATTTTGTGTCTGTAAGCCTTGAAGGTGTTGAAGTGTGTAAAGGCATTAGAGATGCTCTCCAGTGGCAACGACTTGAATGACGTGTGGCATAATTCCAATTTTCAATGGACATGGGGGTGCGGCTTATGTACAGTGCAGCGCGACGTGATGAGTCATATTTAATATTCATAAGTCATGAATAGGACGGCGTGCTAAAACCTGGAGAAATTGCTAGCGCGTGTACTGATGTCTTTGCGCTGCGGCAGGCACAGTAGTGTGCCAGATCCCACTTCATTTTCCTGCTCTAGAACAGCAGGAGAGAACTTGTTTCAGCAAACATGAGCCTACGCTGTATGTGCTTAAGCCTATGGAGCGCTGACTGCGGAAGAGCAGTCGCTAATGGGCTAGCAAAGAAACAGAATATAGAATTAAGCTGGGATATTGCAGTCATTTCATGAGCCGATTCATTTTACTGTTAACAGTGCATCATGAAGATCTGCCAGTTGCTTATATATCTATAAGCAGCTTTGCATTATCTGGTTAGCTGTTAGCAAAATGCTAATTCCCACTATGGATACAAAAAAGATTCAGCATGCAGCATTATGTAAGCTCAGAAAAAAAGCTTTTCAGTGGAACCTGTGATCTAATTTACCAAGAACTGGACACGATGTCCTGGGTCACGTGGGAGTGGATGAGGCTACATGGCTGTTTGAATGTGAGGTTATATATGTCGTGTACACGCAATGCATGACACAACCTTTCACATGGATGCACATACATACACATGTCCCTTTTCTCTGGGTGAATCATGCGTGTCCTATATAGGGTGGTCTTTTCCCGGTGTCCTTCTCCCATAAGTAAAAATATTTTGGACTGTGACTTCATCACTATAATGAAGGGAATGGAATTAATAAAGAGCATAGTCCTTTATGAACATATGGTCTTACGTGGCAGCAAGACATCAATGTGCCATACTCCAAATCTGCTTCCATTCAGAAATGAATACAGCCTGACTACAGCACCAATCACTTTCCAAAAATAGGAAATTGCTGATTCATGATATATATGACAACCTGCCAGTTAGATGTCATTAGCATTGGACATTAGCAACCATTCCTTTTTACAAGCAACATTGACATTGTCCAATTAGCTGTTAGCATGATGCTATTTCCCTATGTATGTATGCCTATGGGAATTTGTAGTGTTGCTTGTCCAATCTAGCAGTGTGGTAAAATCACATTTGATGCCAGTTCTAGCTTAAATGTGGGCCTTGATACAGGTGTGAAGTTAAGGACTGGTCAGTTCCCCAACTTCACCACTGTAATGAATGGCAATCATAAAGGGCATAATCTTGTTGCATATGGCTTTGGGTGGTCATTTTCCCTACCCCTATCATCCACTCCAAAATCTCTACAGGATTGTCCACAGTAACACTCCCAATCACTTCAGTGTGTGCACGGATAGGCTAAACTGCTGTAGGCTGAAACTGCAATCAGATTTACTAAGAGAATCATATGAATTTTAGTGTTAACACCCTTTCTTCATCTACTATCAGTGTCATTAGACCTATTACACAGAATTTAACACTGGTAGTAATTCTGTTACTCATCTGTATACAAATACAAATACGAGCAAGATAAAATAATAGATAATAAATAAAAATACATATGTACCGATAATTTATCATAAATAATTGGCTTTTAAATCGACTGATTTTTACTGTCCCAGCTATGTTTTTATACAGACCCAGTGTATTTATAGTTTGAGAAATATGGAGATGCCCCTGACTCATGCATAAAGAAAAGAGAGTAGAGTCTATAGAGAAATATGAAGTTTATGGTTTATTTGCATGCTTTATTTATTTGCTTATTCTTGGCATAAATACTGCTGCGGCAATGATTCCTTTGCCGTATGCGTTTGAAGTCTGCATCAGTGCCACATCAGTGGTAATCACATAAATTGCCTCACAGGGTGATGCCACACTAATGCACTAATGCATGTACAGAGAGATCTTTGAGTACGTAATTGGACTGTGGTACGGGTCTTTGTTGTTTGGGTATAGATATACAGAACTGTGCAAAAGTTTTAGGCACCTAAAAAAATTTTCTAATTACAAAACTCCTCTGATTATCTGACAACACCAGCTGTACAGGAGCTACACACAATATTAATAGAAATAAGCAGTGATTCATCCTCAACATTACAGTGTGTTTAACCCTTTCCAAACCTACCCCTTGTAGTCCTCAACTAACACCTGTTTTGGCTGATCAGTATTCGATTATGTTTAAAGGTACCGGTGATGGAAATGGATACATCTATGCAACAGCAGGGGCATCCAGGAGACTTTGTGTAATGTTAGGCAAATACACCAGACACTTTGCGGATATCCAAAAAGGTTTGGGATTTAATCATAAAGGGACAATCCAGAACAGTAGTCAATAAAACAGGCCATGTCAAAACTATGAGGACTAATATCAGATAGATGGAGAAGGAAGATGGCAAAAGTGAGGGGAAAGGCAAGTGGCAAACTGCAAACAGTCCAAACAAAGAAAGTACAAATCAACAGTCAAATGACTGGGTCAAAAACAGAAGCAGGTCGAACACAGCAAAACAGTAAACGAGAAACACACTGAGCGTGCAAACAGTAGGCCAACAAAGAACTGTCTGCAGCGAACAGGTACAGGGGTTGGACAATGAAACTGAAACACCTGTTTGGTGTAGGGCCTCCTTTTGCGGCCAATACAGCGTCAGTTCGTCTTGGGAATGACATATACTGCGTCCTGCACAGTGGTCAGAGGGACTTTAAGCCATTCTTCTTGCAGGATAGTGGCCAGGTCACTACATGATGCTGGTGGAGGTTCGTCCTTCTTGGTGGTATGCTGACATTACCCTGGATACCGTGGCTCTTGATACATCACAAAGACTTGCTGTCTTGGTCACAGATGCGCCAGCAAGACGTGCACCAACAGTCTGTCCTCTTTTGAACTCTGGTATGTCACCCATAATGTTGTGTGCGTTGCAGTATTCTGAGCAGAACTGTGCTCTTACCTGCTAACTGAACCTTCACACTCTGCTCTTACTGGTGCAATGTGCAGTTAATGAAGATTGGTCACCAGGCTGGTCCAATTTAGCCATGAGACCTCCCACACTACAATGACAGGTGTTTCAGTTTCATTGTCCAACCCCTGTATATATGCACCTAGCAACTGGACAACAGGCAAGAGTCATTAGTATGCAGGAGTGATGTGTAGACCTGATTGGTGGCTGTAGGACATGTGACAGTAACGTCATACACCAATGACTCTTTTGCCTATAGTTTGAAGTACAGCAAGAGTAGAGGGAGAACCAGGAGGTGTGACGCATTGCTCTTCATGCTAGATCAACGATCTACTTCTCCTAAAATTAAAAATTTGCATTGCTTTTTACTGTATTTGTGTTTGTAACAATATATACTGTACTAAATATGATATTTTCTAACCAGCATAAGCATTTTTTTCTATACATGACTATTGTTAAACAACGTGCTTTGAAGACTTTTGCACGGCATTGTACATGAAGGTTTGCCACAGGAAGCAAAGCCCTGGTAAGCTTCAGGAACAGAAAAGTAGGCTACAGCTTGCTGAAGTGTACATTAAAGGCCTGTAGTGTACCAGAGCAATGCCTTATGGACAGCTGAGAGAAGAAAGAAAGAGTGAAGAACAAAACAAGCCAAAGCTTTACCATCTAATCCCACGTGTATCCTGTGTAAAACATGGTGGCATGGGCATTAACGGCTACCAGTGGAACAGACCAGGCTCACTTGTCATTACTGATGATGTGACTGTCGGTAGAAACAGCATGACGGTGTGTGCTGAGGCATCTTAACTGCTTAACGAAAGCCTCGAAGGTCAGTTGCTGGTGCCTCACCTAGCTGCGGGACAGCCTGGAATGCACCACTAATGCAGCTAGGATTTTTTTTATAGATAGCTAAGTCCATTTCCTGACCTGACCTGAGCCCCACTGAGCATAAATTTCACTTACTGTTATTTATTAATCATTGTGTCTGGGCTTATTGACGTTTCTTATTGACTGATTTCTCAGGATCCCAGCTTTGTTTGTAGGCCCGGTGTGTTTATTGAACAAAGAATATGGAGAAGACCCTGAACCAGGAATAGAAATCAGGGAGTCTATGGTGAAATATGAAGGTTATAGTTTATTTGTATACTTTATTTGCAGTAAGTATGGCTGTATGTGTTTGGGTGGGTTATTATGTTTTAGGTTTTACAACAAGTGGATGCATTACATGCCTGTCAGAGCATCGCCAGAGAAGGTACTCAACATCGAATATCCTCAGGTAGTCAACAGTGGCAAATGTGTATTGTCTCCCGGTCCAATCCATATTCTAATTGATAATAGGTACACGTCCTCTACAGGAAGCACACTACTGAATACATACTGAGGAAAAACAAACAAACAAAAAATAAATATGGCCTGTTCAAAAACCTTTTATGCCATATTTTATATTCATATTTTTATTTTTCCAGCATTTTAATAATCAACAAATACCAATAACAGCTCTAGGTTTGATTCCAGCTGGGGATGTTTTAATGTAATATCTACATGTTTGGATAATATATATTGAGCTACACATACAGAAGTATTGTCTCAGTATGGCATTGGGCCGCCATGTTTGTTAACACAACATTGCCAGACATCTTGGCATGAACTTCTGGAGGTTCCTAATGGAGCCCTGGGATAATCCATCCCATGCAGCTTGAATATCCTCACACAGTTCCTGCAGATTTTGCAGTAGAGGTGGAAGTGGAGTTACACCAGGCCTTCTGTGCCAACAAACTGTGCATCTTGGCGCTGACCACGGTGTCTCCATACATGGATTCATTGGCCGTCTCCACCAAGACAAAAGCGGGACTCATTACTGAAGATGACCCGCTGCCATTCTGAGTCACTCCATGGCAGTCTGGCACGACACCATTACAGTCTTTGATGTGGTGTTAAGGGGAGCCGTCATCATCAGCGTGCATGAAGTCCTGCATGGTGAAGTCGTCTGCCAGTGGTGCTGGCACAGTGTCAAACTTACCCACCAGGTTTCATTCCTATTGGTTGATAGATCAGTAGAGCCCGGCTTAATGTCATTTTGTCTCTTTAGACATTTACTCAGTTTGTAACATGTGCTTTTAAATGACATCAAAAACTGAATAAAAATTGATATCAGCAGTTATATCTATACTAAAGCCTCATAGTCACTGTTAATAAATAGATTATCATATACCCCAAAAACTGCCCTGTATGTATAGGCTTGGATAAAACACCTGCTTAGGCAGAGCAGCACGTTACGGTGGCCAGTACTGCTCATAACGACGCATTAGTCAGCGGGCTTTTCCATTAAGTTACCTAAATAATCTATGATGAATACTGCTGCACTGAAGCGGGCTTTATAAATTAAATTGCTCCTCCATTGTGTGGGTATTTGGGGGCTATATTTAGCAGCCCTCTTGTTTGCTAAGTGAAGCAGCAGTGCTTACATTGAGTCAGTGTGCAGTGGAGCGTTCCTGATAGCTGCAGGAGAATCAACGTCAGAGACGCCACAAAGCAAGCAGAGTGGACACGATGCCCTGAGTCATCTGGGAGTGTATGAGGGCATGTGTATGTCTGAATGCGAGGCTGTATATGTCATGCACACACACTACATGACATAACCTTTCGCATGGCCACACATACATACACATATTTTTCTCTCTCTGTGTCAGTCGCTCTTGTCCTATAAGAGCAGTGGGCTTGGTTTTTTTTCCCATGAGTGAAAAACGTTAGCATTTGATTTCTGGGGGCAAGGGCGGCGAAGGGGGGAGGGGTGCTGTGTTGTCATCGCCCATAATGTCATTGTAGGGAACATCCAGCTCCAAAGAATGAACATGCACCTCCTACCAAGCACATGCTTTGATCTACTTACACCAGCACAACACACACTAACACACTACCACCTCCTCAGTGTAACTGCAGTGCTCAGAATAATCCACCACCCACATAATACTGGCTCGGTGGGGGTCCTGTGGGGGTCCTGACCACTGAAGAAGGGGGTGCCACAGGCTAACAAAGTATGCAGAGAATCAGATGGACTACAGTCTGTAATTGCAGAACTACAAATTGCATCTCTGTAGTAAGTGAAGCAGATAAAATGGACAGTGAGTGTAGACACAAGGAGGTGCATTAATGAAGCAGCATGAATTACATTTATAGGCTAACAACAGTAACAACCCCACCACCGGTTCTTACTGTAAGCTCAGCCTTCATAAGGTATTGGATTAGTTTAGGAAGTGCATAATTTGTTCCCAGTCTAATTAGGTATATGTGCCCACCCATGTTTAGCCCCAAATCTCTAACTATTGTCACCAGATGTGCATCCTACAACATCACATCTGGCCCAGTAAGACTACTCTGAGATTTGGCATCGGATACAGATCAGCTCTTCTAAAGTGCATCCATGCTGATTTTTGTAGGCAGTGCACTCCTGCCATCCAGACATCCCCAATTAAATGCAGAGTGTTCCACCACCTTTATTTAGGGATGCCTACAGGGAATATAGGGAGGAGCGTGGGCAGTTTGGAGACCTTGAGAGAGAAACACAACTTTTCAAGTTTTGAGTTTGGCCAAAGTAGGCCCCATTAATCACAGTACATCATCGCTGTTCAAAACAGGGATCTCCAAAATGGCAACTTTACAGGAAAGGACAAAAATCTAAATGAACTTTAATGTAAGACCAGGGAACCAGACTTGCTGCTGCTGTGTTCAAATGATGCATATGTACCACTCTCTTCCATGTACCACTCTCTGGAAGCACTGGGCAGCTCCTTCAGTGCCCAGCTGCTGCACCCACGGTGTGTGAAGGAGAGATACCGCAGATCCTTCCTTCCGGTCGCCGTCAGATTGTATAACAGCCACTGCCCTCAGTAGTCTATTTCTACAGTAGACTATTTCTACTATGTGCAATAAGACTCAGTAGCCTAATTCGTTTCTACTATGTGCAATAAAATTGCTGTCATCTGGGTTGAAATAGTTTAATATTAATATTAACAATATATTTTTTTATATTTTAGTATTTAATTATATATATTTTCTGTCATTTTTGTATATTGTCACTGTCCAAAGAAAAACAGGTATCTCCAAAATAGCAACTTTACAGGAAAGGCCAAAAACCTAATTTAATTAGAATGGAAGTCCATGGAACCAGACATCTTTCCAAGCTGTTTTGGGCCATTTCTGTTGGTCCATTCTTCATGAAATTTCCACACTGTGTAAAGAGCAGCTCATGTGATCAAATGAGGCATAAAAGTAAAAATCATCAAAAATGGAGATACATGTTTTTCATTGGACAGTGACGATATATAGATCTTATTTATTATTTGTATGTTTCCTGACACTTCCGTTATTTCCTCTCTGCGGCTGTAACATTGCAAATTTCCCCACTGTGGGATTAATAAAGGATTATCTTATTTTATGAAAATAAAAATGGACAAAAATGGAGATAACTGATTTTTCATGTACATAAAATGCTAATGGTTACCTTAAAAAAAAACAAAGAGCACCATAGACATGTTCATAGACAGGCATTTTGTCTCTGGGCCAGTGTGACTTGGCCCAGGCCGACATCAGAACACAAAACACACACATCCCATCCATTTTGCTACTTGTTTTGTTTGCTGGAGCAGCTCCAGATATATGTCGCTATTTTCACTTGAATTTATTGGCTGGATTTCGGGGCCAGGCCGAAGCTTCTCGTCACTACGGAGTTTCTCGTCACTACAAAGCTGATGAATCATCTGTAGACAAACATCGACCCTGCAGACGCATCCCTCAGCCGCGGTGCCGAATGCGGAGCTGTTGTTTGCACCCTTAGCTTGGTGTTATTGTGCAGAGCTGTTATTTGCGGTGCTAGAAGTTGTCACCGATGGTACTGTAGGTTCCAGACCCTTGATCCGAGTATAACACCGCATCAATAATGCAGCTATCCTGAATAATTCACTGTAAGCTCAGCTACAGGTGAGGGAGGAAAGTGCCAGGATGATCTACAGGGAACTTTGTCACCTTTCTCGCTGCGGGGTACAAGTGGACCCCCTTGAATTCCTCCTCTATTCTCCGCCCTTTTCTTCTTCCTCCCTAATCTACATACCTCTCTTCTCCTCTACACTCAGAGAAACAGAGGTGCTGAAAAGAGTTTTTTGGAACAGTGCCAGAGAGGAGCGTTTTAATGTAACCTCCACCGTATGTTGACTGAGAATCATTTAGGAACCTGTTTTTTTGTGATCAGGAATTTTAACTGGAGGCTTTCGTTAGAAGTACTACTCCTTCGGTTGTCCTGCTCTGCTCTTCTTGTCCTAATTTGATTCTTGTCCTTTTTTTTCTCTCTCTTTTTCCTTCCTTCCTCGCATCACCTTCTCTCCCATCTTTACTCCTCCCTCCTCCTTACATTGTCTGTGTAGTAGCGATGTACTTCATCAACCACACCTACCATATAGGTCTGCTTTGTAGTTCTACAGTTACAGACTGCTATCCATCTGATTCTTTGCATAGTGTATTATCCTACCTTCACTCTGTTCCTCAGTGGGCAGGCCTCCCAGTGGGCCACCACAGAGCATGCAGGTGTATCACTTTCTGCACTGCAATGGCACCAATGTGGTGGTGGTGTGTCAGTGTGTATTGTGCTGGTGTGAGTGGATCAGACACAGCGGTGCTGCTGGAGTTATTAAACATTGTGTCCACTCGCTGTCCACTCTATAGGACACTTCTACATTGCTGGTCCACCTTGTAGATGTACAGTAGAACGTACATCTTGGTGCATCATGTATGTCTGTTAACATATCTTTTATTGAAGGCTGCTTGTTTACGTTCACTCTCTTTCACTGGACAACACTGCTTGTCCCAAATGTCCTGCATTAAACAAGCCCGGCATTTACAGAACTAGTGTCCAGCTAGACAGTAGGAGCAGACAGATAATCAATAACCGAGAAAGAGTATGCTTCACATATGGATCGGATCGTGGTACCAGTTTGAACTGCAGAACTCGTTTCCACATCCTGCTAGGTTGTTCGTAGGCTGTGGTTGTTAGGGGAAGAACAAGGGATTAATAAATGACACGGAGGAGTGTGGGTATTAGAGTTTGGGTATCCGTCCTGGGTGAAGACTGGCAGTTTGGTGGCTGTAGGTTGAAGAGAACAATAGGGTTTGGGTAAGGCCAAAAATGAATGGGACTCTGTGGGGGTGGGTGGACGGGGGGAGAAAAAGACAAACAGATGAGTGCAGGTTGAACCAACATTAAATTTGTGGTCCTGGGGTCTGCCCTGAGATGATGTTTCAGAAACATTGGTTAGGTTAAGCCGAAGTACGGTAAATTGGTGTGCATGCTTCCATCCCATTCATTCTTAATGGAGACAAAATCTGTTGCTGTGAGGAAACCCTGCATCTGATCAATAAGCTGGCTAATAGCACACTATTCCTGATCGAACCGAAGACTTTGGAGCTGCAACTGTGTCAGTATCTCAAAAACTGCAGAACTAGTTAGCCCACAAAATTGTATATGAAAAATAATAATAGTAATAATAAAAAGAAGAAGAAGAGGTGGAGGAATGTACTATCTAATAACAATGTGCTGTACATTCAAAGCAATGCATAACCATAACAATAAAGGAGAAACTCTTAAAAAATTAGAACTAATCAGGACAGTAAAACGCCGCTTTTCGTTTGGCAGCTTCTAGCAGACCTACATGCGGCTTTGAATCAGACTGTACCTCTAAATTACACCCCGCTGGTAAGCTGATGCAGCTAAAGACGCCACACTCCTGGGTGAGTCTTGATTGAAAAGAGCTTTTAGAGGGAGAACACGCCGCCCGGGCTGCTTTAGTTCTTTCGCGTATTTACATTTTCCATGTTCACTTTGCTCCTGGTAAACAAGTTAGACTGGAAAAATAACAAGCAAAGGGACTTCTCCTGCGGGATCGGCTGGGATTCTTCACGCACTGTGGTTTACGAAATTGATGGATCTATCGGTGTGGCTGTGATGCGTCAGTCCACGCGGTGAGGAGAATTTCACTGCACCATACTCACTCTCTTCCTGCATTTAGATTTACATGCCATAAACGTTGTCTGAGAGGGATAGCTGCTGTTTACAGTAGGAATGCCTGCACAGTCCTACAGTTTCCCCTCTCCACCTTTTCTTAATACAGACTCTGAGTGTTGTTAATTGTTTCTGTAACCTGTATTATACCTTTATCGTGTAAAGGATAGCTGCACCCAGAAGGAAGTGTGGGGTTGCAGTGCTGTTGGGAAGGAAGATACAGGATACCGGATCAATACATGATGATACATTTAGACTGATATGGGTAATACATACAGAAGTAGTGTCTCTGAGTATGGTGCCACCATAATGCAACATGCATACATCTCGGCATGCGACCTTGGAGTTGTAGAGGTTTCTAATGGTGTCCTGCGATAATTCCTCCCATGCAGCTTCCTGGAGATTGTGATGTAGGGTTGGAGGTGGAGTAATACCAGGCCCTCTGGACATATGACAACACAGTGTGGTCTTGGTGCTGACCACAGTGCTTCCACACACGGATTCGTTGCTAGTCGTCCAAAAAGGTTCTGGCACTAACAGAATGACTCATGGAGGACATCGCTGCTCCCTGAATCGTGGCTGTTGGGTCAGTCAGGTACAGCAATAAGGTCCTTGCTGATGTCACATGTACGGCTATGTAATAAGCATGGGGTTTTTATAGGGTTGACAGGTATAGATGTTCTCTGCCAGATTTGAGTTTACTCATTTAAATCTGAGCCCAAAAAAAGAATATTCTCTAGTAGTCTACAAGAGCAGCATTTCATATTTCAGAAAGAGAATGAAGAAACCTCCGTTCTTCCCTTTGAAATAATTAATGTCATTTGACAGACAAGACTAATTCTCCATGATTCCAAGAGCTTTACACCATAGTCTCATTAGGTTCCAGACAGGGAGCTTCTCCAGCTTTCAGTAGCATTGTATCAAATAATTGGGCATTGTCTGTTTTCCACTTTAGTAACATACAAATGAAATAATTCCTCTCGTCTGGATCATCTTCAAGGCAATAACCTGCTTTTGTTTGATCACTTACAGAAGTCCCACTTTTCCTAGATTCACTCTTAAAAGTATAGATTACAGTTTTGGGCAAGCGGTTACAGGAAGCTATAAAAATGCTATAATGCTATATATTGTATTTCATAACCAGGGCAGTTTCCAAATACCTCGTGGCATGTAAAATACACAACCTAATAAAGTCAGTAATTCAAAGCTTTTAGTCAATTTTCCACAAAAATAGGAATGTGAAAATCACGGGTGGATCCAAAAATGGGCATTTGTGCATATCTTATCTTGGAACAGGAGCATGTTTCAGCCTCTGCTACTTGACCTTTCCTTTTACTGGTGCTTAATAATCGTTAAGGCCCTGAAGACACCACAAAATCCAGAATTTTAAGCAGAATTTTGTTGCCAAAGTTTGTTCATTCGTCTTCAGCTGTGCAAACATACAGGGCCTTCACTGTTGTGTTTGTTGAGAGACGTCTGGACAGGTCAATCTACCTAGCATACTCTCTGACTATGGGGTAGCTCAGTGGATAACACCACTACCCACCAGGAAGCCACCACCCCATGTGGGAGACTGGGGTTCGAATCCTGGTCTGGGTGACTATGCTGTGCTACACCAATAAGAGTCCTTGGGCAAGACTCCTAACACTACATTGGCCTACCTGTAACACAGTTAACCTTGTAAGTCGCTCTGGATAAGAGCATCAGCTATGCCATAAATGTAAATATATCCATGATGTGGCTTGATAGGTTAGTTGTCATGTTGACTTAAGCCTGGACAGCCCTGAAAAAGTAGGAACAGACCCCACATCATGACAAACCTGGTTTAGAACTTTACATTAGTAATGGTTCTTTTTTTCCTACGTCTGGAGAAGACAATGCCCATTCTATCCATAAATCATTTGAATTGTTGACTCATTGGACCACAGAACACATGGACTTGCATTAGCCCAATTCAGACACTAGCGCCTTTAGACTAAGACAAGTCACTGAAATTAGAACAACTCCTCTTGACTTCCAGAGAGTCTTAGCGGAGATAATTCTAAGGTCTTGGGGGCAGAAAAGTTCTTTGTTTATTTTATCAACAACGCCGAAGTAAACATCGAGACACATTTAGCAAGGTGGAATGCTGATCTAGATCTTTTAATAGACAAAGCAACCAGGGCAATGATATGTTTATCACACAGTGATTTATGTGTTTGCAATAGAAGTAAGGAGTCACAATTTAGATTGCTCCATTGATTACAAATACGCCCTGTCTAAGGAACAAGATAGACCTAAGTAAACCTGATCCGTGTGTTAAATGTGCTAGGACAGGGACTGCATTGCATATGGGTCTGTATGTTCACCTAAGATTACTAGAAAAAGAGTTTTACTCAACTTAAAGTTGATATTTCATATGAGATATGGTTGGACCCATAAGATTCCCTCATGGGCACGTCATACCTGAAAATGAAGGGGTACCAGTAAATGATTTCCTTTAGCCAACTATTACTGAAACTTGAACTAAAATGGATTTCTCAAACTATTTTAGAATGGCCAGAAGGATGTTCTATCCCTTTATGGTTTTACATTCAGACCAATGTAAAACTAAAGTAGTCTAAAGGTAAGCAGTGGTATTACGAATATTTGACTCATTTCTTGAAATATATAGAATTTCACTTTAAGGCTACAAAAATAATCTAGGGATATCTGGGATAATCTAGGGTTTCACTGGGATAGAATTATGTTCCGGTTATTTGGGCTAGACATGGTCTTTCAAGGCTTGTGCCACACCTCTAAAAGTGGTGGAGCAAAAAAAAAGGGAAGGAAGATAAAGGTTACCAGGAACAATAAATGATGATACATTTAGACTGATATGGGCAATGTTTATTGAGATAGAGATACAGAACTTTCAAAGTGTGTTACTGACCCAACATGGCAGACGTCTCGGCATAGAGGTTCCTAAAGGTGTCCTGTGATAATCCATCCCATGCAGCTTGAATATTCTCACACAGTTCCAGCAGATTGTTCAGCATGGTGGAGCTGGGGCGACACCAGTCTTTTCGAACATGTGATACATGACAACAAACGGTTCTTGGCGATGACAACGGTGTTGCAACCATCTGCAACTATTCTTTTGATGATGAGTGTATGATAACTAGATGTAAGATCATTTGACTTGCCAAGATGCCAATTTTTTGCAGTGCACTGTTTGGGAAATGTCCAGACCGTGAGTTAAAATGATGATTTGAATTGGTATTGTGATTCTTTCTGGTCATGTGTATAGAGTGTTGGTACTTTTTTCCTACTGTACTGTTTACACACATTGTTTTTGTCTATTTGTCTTTGCACTACACTATATATATATATATATATATATATATATATATATATATATATATATATATATATATGTATATATATATATATATAATTTTTCTTTTTTTTTAAGATAAGCTAACATGCCTTTATTGTCATTGCACAGTGTACAACAAAATTGAGCAGCAATCCAACAGCACTTTATACACAAAATAATTAAACATATGGCTAGAATATATAAAGTGCAAAACTGAAAGAGACAGAAAGAAAATTTTAATTAAAATTAAATAAAAATAAAACAATAATATACATATATACACAGAGCCTAAAAAATATTTTAATATAATAGATGACTATAAAAACTGTACATTCTAAACAGACAATAGACAGGTGAGGTAGCAGTTAGTTATTGCACATTCTTTGGATAGCTTATAGAGAAATAATTATTGCACATCAGGAGGTTGTATTTTTTTTTTTTTTTTGCGTAGAAGAATATGTATTATACTGCACTGGAGAAGCAGCCTGACTGTGTTTCGTTATACTCTACAACCCTGTATTGGTATAATGACAGTAAAGTTGAATTGAATTAAATAGGCACCCTGAACTCAATATAACAGTGGTGGGGCATCATCCCAGTACCTTTAAAGATGGCTGATCAAACTCCTGTCAGCCTCCTTTAACCCAGTGGCTGAGCTGGCACGCATTAAAGTACAGTATGCTCCACGTTTGCTTTTAAATGTGCTTACCTCCTTCTATGTCATCATTCTGAGCACAGATGTGTTTCAGACGGTGATATGTTTCAGATGGCGTATTGTTAGACATAGAAGCTGTAAGAATGTGTGTCCTAGATAACTGACCTGTGATATATGTTCAAGTTCAGCGCATGGTCTATATGTTATCAAAAAATAAAGAGGTAGAATACACTCGTTTGAAGCAGTGGATTGTGCTTTGGAAAGTTGTCCACGTAAACATGTCAGTAAAGTGACGGAATTACGAACCTTGTTTGCTCAGATGTGTTTCCTTTGTGAGAGCATTGGAGGCCTGTGCTGCATTGCTAATTGGGAGGCTGTTGCAGAATGGTGTTGTGTCTGATCAATAGCCATTCAGGAGGTAATAGCACAACAGAGGATTGCTGTTCGTCTGAGCCCTCAGCTGGCATGCGGACTCCACAAAGGCAATCTGACACGACACTTCTTATCCCACGCCATCGCCAGACCAAGGCCACAACAAAAGCACTTCTCAGCAAAGAGAGATTCTCTTGATACTATCGGAGAAACCGATGCCAGAGCAGAAGCTGGTGGAAGATCCTCATTGTCGGCTGCAGAGCTTTCCTCGCCTGCATTTATATGCAAGCCGGAGAATAGTTATCTGCGAACAGAATAACTACCAGTGTTATGCAAATTCTCACTTGCAGATGCTATTTGGTGCCAATAAAGTCTCTTCTGAGGCTGATAGGAATCAGTGTTGTAGAACAGGTGAATTAGCATGCTAGGTGGCTGGTGTCTGTGCCAAGTTTGGTCTAATCAATTCTTTTCTCCTCCCTCTTTCTCTCTCTCCCTTCCCTCTTTCTCTCTCTTTCTCTCTCTCTCCTCTCTCCTTCCATTCCTGCCTTCCTCACTCATCCCTAACTCCCTCCCTCCTCCCTCCCTCCCTTTCTTGCACTCCGCGATTCCAGCGGCGGCTACGAAAAACAAAGCGAAAGGTGAGTGGGCTCCTCCATCTTCCCTGCTCCTTGATTAATGGGGGGACACTATTCCCAATAAACTGTGTTGAGATAGCTCCCTTATCTTTGCTACAAGCCTGCCAGACACCACCACTCCCTCTCCTCTCTCAGACAGAGACCAAGGAGTGGACTGGAATTCACTTCCAAGAGTTTTGCGTGGTCATGCTAGGCGTTTATCATCCTTCTTACCCTCTCGTTCACTTCTAATCTTTACCTCTCCAATCCTCCCATCCTCTCTTCATGTGGTTCTTCATACCACCCTCTACCTACGTTTTCTTTCACCCTATCATACTAATATTATTATTATGCTAAAGGAGAAAAAGCTTTGTAGGGCATTGTAGTGGGTAGGGCATGGTGGGGCATGGTAGTGGGTAGGGCATGGTGGGGCATGGTAGTTGGTAGGGCGTGGTAGTGGGTAGTGCATGACAGGGCATGGTAGTGGGTAGTGCATGACAAGGCATGGTAGTGGGTAATGCATGGTAGGGCATGGTAGTGGGTAGTGCATGGTAAGGCTTGATACTGGGTAGGGCATGGTAGTGGGTAGTGCATGGTAGGACATGATAGTGGGTTGTGCATGGTAGTGGGTCGTGCATGGTAATGAGTAGTGCATGGTAGGGCTTGATAGGGCATGATAGTGGGTAGTGCATGGTAGGGCATGGTAGTGGGTAGTGCACGGTAGGGCATGATTGTGGGTAGTGCACGTTAGGGCATTGTAGTGGGTAGTGCACGTTAGGGCATGGTAGTGGGTAGTGCATGGTAGGGCATGATAGTGGGTAGTGCATGGTAGGGCATGGTAGTGGGTAGTGCATGGTAGGGCATGATAGTGGGTAGTGCATGGTAGGGCATGGTAGTGGGTAGTGCATGGTAGGGCATGGTAGTGGGTAGTGCATGGTAGGGCATAATAGTGGGTAGGGCATGGTAGTGGGTAGTGCATTGTAGGGCATGATAGTGGGTAGTGCACGGTAGGGCATGATAGTGGGTAGTGCACGTTAGGGCATGATAATGGGTAGTGCATGGTAGTGGGTAGTGCATCGTAGGGCATGGTAGTGGGTAGTGCATTGTAGTGGGTAGTGCATGTTAGGGCATGGTAGTGGGTAGTGCACGTTAGGGCATGCTAGTGGGTAGTCCATGGTAGTGGGTAGTGCATGGTAGTGGGTAGTGCATGGTAGGGCATGGTAGTGGGTAGTGCACGGTAGGGCATGATAGTGGGTAGTGCACGGTAGGGCATGATAGTGGGTAGTGCACGTTAGGGCATGATAGTGGGTAGTGCACGTTAGGGCATGATAGTGGGTAGTGCATGGTAGGGCATGATAGTGGGTAGTGCATGGTAGGGCATGATAGTGGGTAGTGCATGGTAGGGCATGATAGTGGGTAGTGCACGTTAGGGCATGATAGTGGGTAGTGCATGGTAATGGGTAGTGCATGGTAGGGCATGGTAGTGGGTAGTGCATTGTAGTGGGTAGTGCATGTTAGGGCATGGTAGTGGGTAGTGCATGGTAGGGCATGGTAGTGGGTAGTGCATGGTAGGGGATGGTACTGGGTAGGGCATGGTTGGCCATGGTAGTGGGTAGTGCATGGTAGTGGGTAGGGCATGGTAGTGGGTAATGCTTTCAAGCTATGTATTTAGTTCATAAGCTCACTGGACAAGAAATGAGTCACCCTACATGTTTAAGGTGGTATTAACTTCAGGCTCCTCCAGACAGCATTGCAGCAGTGGCTAAAATCCCAGGAATGTAGGAAACTCTACTCAGAACCGTGCCAGTGAAGGCATCCAGTAAATCTGGCCCAACTGTGTAATTCCTTGATTCAGGAGTGTCTGAACATTGACGTGGCCTACATCCAGAAATTGCCCAGTCCATGCCAAATCCAAACTGCAGCTGTTATTGGTGCTTGTGGAGGTATTACATACGCTACAGCCACAGGTGACTAATACACTGTACCAACAATAAAGGTGTAAAAGGGGATGCAGTGTGCTATAGAAGAACCACATTTGGTTCCCTAAAGAACCTTTAAATGACCAGTTCTTTGGTGTACCCCTTTTTGCAAAAGAGATGTGAAGAGAATGTGAAGAACCTTCAACATGCAAAAGGTTCACACTTGCAGAAAGGTTCTTCTGGAAGCCGATAGTGGTTCTTCTATGGCAATAGTCCAAATACGCCCTGCACCTTTATTTTTATGAGTGTAGGTCTCAATGAGGTAAGCGTGGAGCTGGCATTGTTCAGTACAGCAAAGTCTCTCCTTGAAAGCCGAAGGCTGAGAAACATGCCTGTCAAACCCTTGAGTGGTCCCACTGTGGAACAAGCGAAAACCTCACGTTTCTGAAAGAGGAGGAAGGCAGTGAAATTCAGAATGCGGCAAGAAGAAAGCGTAGAGAAAAGAGGAGGCACGGAGAATTTCTTTCACTCTTGGGGACAGAAGTGGGGCTTTGATCTAATAAGTGAAGATTGTGATGCAGATGAAAGGGTTGTGAGTGTGTCCTGATAACTCTGCGATGGGGGGATTTCACACATAAATGTTCTATGGGTAGTATTCACTGTGTTGTTCTATGTAGGTGAATCTAACAAAAATGGAATCTGGAAGTGTAATACGTGGCGAGGATGTGTTTTTGACGAATGTCTGCATGGTTCTTGGCTTAAAGCTTCAGTTTAACACTGCTAAAAATGCTGTTCCTCCAGTGTTCTTTAGTAAAGACAGTCTAAGCACATAACAGCACAGCCCTTTTATTTCTATACAGAACCGTATACAAAGAGAAACATTTTCTATATACCTTAAGAATCATTTAAATTAAAAAAATTAATTAAATTAAAAATAAAAGGATTTCTAGGTTTCTCATGGTCCTCTATAGCAGGGGATCTCAACCTTTTCAACCTCATGGCCCACCTGTTCATAACTAAGAAGCATAACAGCCCACAAAAAAAAAAAAAAACAACAACAAAAAAAGCCTTTATATGTAAAATTGTTTTTGTCTTGGGAAGGGAAGGCTTTTATCTGTGGCACCCGACAGCACCAATTCCCTCACCGATCATAAAAGCTTTTTTTAATTATTATTTTTATTGACTAAGTGCTGTTACCGGTCCACTACAGACTACTGCCTTCCCCTGAGGATGGGCCTGCAGACCACTGAGGGGTGTTTCATGGCCCACTGGTGATCCGCCGTCCACAGATTGGGCAACCGTGTTCTATAGAACCGTTGTCTTTAGCACAGACTCTTTGAAGAACTGTTTTTTTAAGAGTGTAGGAGTACAGTTCACACTTATACATCTCATTTATAAATGGCCTCTTTAGAGCAATAGTTCTCAAACTGGTCCTCAGAGACCCCTGGGAACCCAAATGTCTGTATAACTGCTCTATCCCTATGTGTTGGGAGTTAATGCAGAGTGAAAATGTGGACTGTCTGGGGATTCTTTGGGAATCTGAAGGATTCTTATGTGGTACTGATCCAAAGTACGCATTCTGGCACCTTTGATTTCAGGAGTTTACAAGAAATAGTGTGATGCACCTTTTTATGTGGGTTGTGAGTTATGGGTGTCATTTGACCAGGCGCTTTGGATTTCTCAGGGTTCCTATTTCTCTACTCTAATTAACTTCATGGTCTGGAAGCTGTTAAGTTTAAGGTAAAAAGGTGGCACAGTGAAGTTGAGCTACAAGTTATATGTGTTAAATTTGTAGGACATGAGTGACAACATAGTCTTGGAGGTATCCTGCATAGAAATGGCTTTAGAAAGTAAATCTCACAGGCAGGACGTAAGACTCTATAATTTTTTTGGGCTTCATATGCCTGTTTTTTTTGTTTTTTTTTTAAATACGGCTAATCTCAGAGTGATATGAGACGGTCATACATTTTTTGTAATGTGTTCCAAATGGTTATACGCCACCCCCACGCACACACAAACTTTATGTGGATGTTCTTTATTTTAAATTCCGTTTTTAATGCTCACTTCTCATACACAAAACTGGTTCTGAAAAGAATTTTGGAATTTTGGAATTAAAGATTCTTTAGGGAACCAAATGTGGTTCCTGTGTGACCTGAAAAGCCCAAATTAGTTTGCTCTGTCAAACACCTAATCCCAGAAAGGTAACAATCTCAGGCTGCCTGAAGATATTGTATATGTACAATGGTCTTTTGTATGTATGGACCCTCTACTAGACCAGTTTAAAGAGTACAGGCATAAAATAGTGTTGTCAGTAAAAGTGTCAAAGAGTTTCCTCAAATGAGCTATGGAGATTGAAAATTTGCTGTTTTCTGTGCTCGACTCCTGGTTTTTAGTACAACATGTCAGAGAAATTCACTAAAGCAACACGATTATTAGCTTTTCCTGGGCTTTGTTTCATCTTCTCTTGATAACTTGGGCAGTATATGCTGATAGCCTGGCTAACCCACCTCTAGGAGACGGACCCTACTGCAGAACCACCTCCTCCCATTATCTTAATCCAATGCATCTGTTAAAGTCAATCAAGATCCTCTGAGGATGATAATAAGCAGGACCAGATGTGGAATCCCAAGGACCAGAGTTGGTGACCACTGGGCTAAAAGCACCTGTTTACCTGTCTCATAGCTCTTTGCAATTGAGATCTTACAGCAGCCCACTCAAATAGAACATGCGTCCTGCTGTAGAAGCAATGCCGATTTTAATTTGTTCCAGACCGATTTCAGAACATGTATTATTCATTCCAGGAGTTCGTGTCGATCTCCAGTTTTCCACAATGGACCTTTTCTATTGATACCTACAGTGAGTCATTTGACACAGACCAGATTGTATGCGGTTTAGCTCTGGTAAACATCCTCCCCGGGACTTTAAAGGCAAACTACGATCCTACAGTGGCTGTTTATCCTCAAACTAAACGGAGACAGATAACATTGCAAGGCTGCCCTGCCCCTGCTACAGTGAACCATGTCCAGTGCAATGCATCTCTTATGATGTTATGGGAAATCCATGGCTCTGGTAATGAGTAAGGCGGTGTCTTGTAGATCACTGAGCCAAAGAGGCGTCCCCTCATCTCACTTGCAGTCTAATAAAGATATTGGCATTGCGCTCTCAGCTCCATATTTATATCGATCTGTATGGAGGTTTAATTTTCCGTTCGGTAACCGTAGAAACAGAGGAAAGAAAATCTTCTTATTTTGACCTGACCTCAAATCTTTGGGTGTTGACTCCGAGTCACATAAAGCAGAACCACAACTTGTAAACTTTCACCAAATCTTGTAAATTTATGTTTATTTTATGTGTTAAATTTATGCGTATTTGCAAAAACCACTGCTTATTGGTCTGTTGCACTGTTTCAGTGAACTAACTCTGTATTTTAAACATTTTAAGGTGTTTTTAATATTAACTCATACTTTCAAATATCAAAACACTCAAATTATTACTTTAATGTTTTAACATTTACTGATAAGGACATATCAGTCAATTTTGCTTCTTGAGATTTTCCTGTTCCACCTGAAACAGACATTTAGATATACAGTATCTTGGAACCTGAGGCGTAATAATAACTGCTGCTCTATTTAAGGTGGATTTGGAAAATTCTAACAAGATCCTGACAAATAAGAAGCTAAACGTCAGCACTAGAATGTATAGTAGGTGCTGCACAATTTAAGGTGGAATGCGAACATTCAAACAAGAAGCTGGCGAATTAAAAGCTGCATGTCAGCACCAGAAAGTAATTGCTTCACGATTTAAGGTGGAATGAGAACACAGGATTGCAGCCACAATTGGAAAAGGACCTGCTCCTAGGTGGATACGAAGGGCTCATCCTATGCTAACAAAAACACACTGATTTGTAGCTACATGTGATTATATACTCAAGAAACAAGGTTATAAGTGCAAGTTATTTATTTTTCATGTATTTAATACAGTATTACACAATAATCTTATACTACACTGAAAAAAAATATGCTTTAGCAAGGAAATCTATCATATGTCTTGCTGACATTTGAGGTTGTAGGCTAATTAAAAGATTATTAACTTATTTAACCAGCAGTTATTACATATTTTAAGTGATTTTAGTAAGCCAATTTTTCTCTCTGTTTTTGGAGATAATTTGACTTGTCTCAAGACAATTTCTAAAAATAGTGATACAGTTAGGCTTACTTAAATCACTTAACACAAGTAAACATGTGGAAATAAGTTATATAATCTTATAATAAATAATCTTAAAATGAGAAATAAAAGATACATCAACTAGATTTAAAATACTTTCACATGCCAAGAAAAAAATTTTACAGTGCAATTTGTTAAAGTATAATTTAAATCTATGAGTGTTTTTTTTTTTTTGTTTGGACATAACTGGACATATGGAGTTAGTAAGCCATTATTGAGAAAAGGAAATAGACAAAAGAAAAATGTTACACTGGACATCTGATATATGGAGTAAGGTTGGAGTAAGGTTGGAATTGGAAGTATTTGTGATTGTGAGAAGCAGACAATACAACTAGTGTTGTATTGAATGAGAGGAGCTCATTCAGTGGCAGACTGCTGTCCCAGTCCTGCTCCACAGACAGACTCAGGAAGTCTTTTGTCCCTCAGGCCATAAGACTGTTCAACTCCTCCCAGTACAGCAGATGAAAAAGTCTGTGACACTCTTTCATTCCGGTCCCTCCATGGACACAACCCCATCTCTGCACACACTCCCTCCTAAATGCCCCCCTAAATGCCCTACATCTATTTATATTGTATTATTCTACTCCATTCTGTACTGTTTACACTTTTTGCACTGATAATTATTTATATTACTGCGTATTTGCACTGTCTGTATGGCTGAAAACAGCCATCTTCTTAATTTGCTTAGCAAACGGTATACCATTACCTCCATCTATACTTTACACTTTACACAGACACTAAGGACTCTATTTTTATACCTTCATACTTTATATAGTATTGTCTCTATTTGTACAAATCTACCCTCTGGGATCAATAAAGTATCTATCTATCTATCTATCTATCTATCTATCTATCTATCTATCTATCTAACTAGTGGTAATGTAATGTAGAGTTGGGAGTCTTGCCCAAGGAGTCTTATTGGTATAGCATAATGTGCTTGCTCAGGTGGAGAATCAAACCACAGATCTTCCCGTCCATCCTTCCAAGTCAACGCAACACTCTGAGTCTGAAGAGATGTGTAACAAATAAAGCAAAAAAGATGAAAGAGGCTGCCGGTTTACCAGAACAACAGACTGACCACCCCAGAGTCCAAATCTCAGAATGTGTGGGAGATAACTAAGAAGGTTAAGCCTTGGAAGTATAGAACAACATACCTGCAGATTTCTTAGACAGACTGAAAGGAAGCTTGTCAAACTAAATGGAAGGCTTTTACAGAAATGGATTGAGGCAGTTTTAATACAGTGGTGTATGGAACCGCCTAATGCTATCCTTTCATATAAGCTTGATTGAGTCTGGATACTGATCAGCATTTTCAGTCCTGACCTTTAGCAGTTGTTATGCGAAAGCTAAACTCTTTGTTTACGATCTCTCTCTCCTTTTTTCCCCTTTATTACAATGGTGCGTCCTTCATACCCCTCCTATAAAATTTCATTGCCACTGTTTCCCACGTTGTTACACACTGAATCAATAGGACAGTGATCTCAAGTTGAAGAGATATTGAGAATGAAATATTTATGGAGAAAAGTTTGCTCGAGTCGTAAACGTGCGGCCGGCTTGCCCTTGGATGGATTCAGGCGTTAGAATACACACTTTGTAGTCTCACACACACGCACACACACACACATATATGCTCTTACTGTCACACACTCATTCTGGCCTCTGCCACTCATAGTTACTCACTTCCCCTTTCTGACTTGAAGGTATCCTGCAGGACTGAGATTCTGGCATGCGCTTGGCTTGAATTTCAACTCACCCGCTTCGCTTGAGCTCAGACAAAAATATATCACCGGCATTTTAGAAGTGAAGTGGCCGAGTGTTAGATGAAAAGTGGGCTCAGCGTGAGAGTCGGCGTTGGCGCTAAAGTAATCCTGACCACCTGCACCTACTCCGAGCATGAATAATGCATTCTCATTCAATAAGCAGTCACTCCACAGGCAGCCGGCTTATCTGTGTGTTGTCTTTGCATTCTGTTTGTTTGGGAGGGTTGTGTGCGGGTATGCACGTATGCATGTGTTTGTGCATATGTTCGCATGTGTGTGCTTGCATGCTGATGTGTGGTCCATGTGAGGCTTGGCTTCTTCCAGCTTTATGCTGAAGGGAAAGGAAAAGACAGTGACTGTAAGTCGACTGATGGAAGTTAATACCACCCTACTACCATTTTTTTGCCCAAAGCTCCCTAATGTGCCCAAAATGCTCATTCGGCCTTTAAATTCTAAAATCGATTCAAAATTCAAAAATCTAAATTACCTGAAAGTGCTAAATCAAAAGCATTGCAACTCTACATTCTCCAACCTCTGTAACATACATGTAATGCAGAGGAAAGGATTCTTCAGATCTAAAGAAAGCATAGGGGTTGATTTTCTCACATCTCTCAAAACCAGAAGCTTTACATGCTGTTTGTCTGATGGTGAGGGGTTTGGTGGTCTATCAGGACCGTTATGGTTATTAGAAGTGACATATAGTGAAGTCACAATAGTCCTCTGTTATTCAGTTTCCCGTTCTCGTATTTAACCCTCACTTGCCGGCTGGTTTGCTTCTTCTGGGTTTGATTCTTGCTTGTTCTCTGGTTTTGCTTTGCCCAAATCTGTTCTGGGAGCCTTAGTGTTAGCTTTCTGGTTATCTCCAGGCCTGCCTTTGTACCCACTCACTCACCTGCTATTACAGTTCACCCAGTGTTACACCTTTTAACCTGCCCCTGCACTGTGCCATCTAATTTCCTAACTTAATGGCCACTTTGGACTGGAAGTTAAGTAGATAAATGGCAGTCTGCAAAATCCAGGGGGTCCTCGAGGGTCCGGTACACCTTAGTTCATTTCTTGGACAACCTGAATGCCTCCGTAACAATAAGCCATAGATTATTTACCATTGTGAGCGATTTTGAGGTTTGGGGTAAAGTGTAACTCATCATTTATGACCAGCTAAGACCAGATAAGAGCACTTCCAAAAGCAGAACATTTTGTTGGTACTGAAGCACTGCTATTGTAACAGGGAGGTTGTGGCAGGTTGCAAGTGCAATGTGGTTTTATTAGGGGATGTCCAGGAATCAGTATCAGAACAGGCAGGAATCAGAACCCAGGCAGGCATCATCAGAGACGTATCCATATAGATGAAAATCCAGAAACCAAAGCAAGGGTCAAAACCATGGAAACCAACACGAACAATGCAAGATACAGGAGTCAAGGACAGAGGAAACCACGGCTCAGAACTCTGGTGGGAACACAGAGACTTGGCTAACAGGCTGAGCAAACCATGGGGTATAAATGGCAGTCCTAATGAGTCCTAGATCAGTTGCAGGTGGGTGGAGCCAGGGCGGAGCAGGAAAAGCTGTGCAGTAACACACAGGCACCAGAGAGGGCGATATGTGACAGCTATGGTGAGCCAGCCAACATGGCGTTTCCGTGAATACCAAGGAGCATCGCACACACTGGTATTAGTATTGATGTATCAGTAGCATTCAAATGAGTATAAACATAAATATATAATAATAACGTAATATATATGAATATTGATATATATGCTGATCAAGCATTTTATGCAGCAATCTGTCGATTTGAAATCTGGCCTCGTGATGGGGCGTATGGGGAAAAGTGCGTGTGGGCGTATATCTCTGCACATGCGTGTACGCTGCTGACGTGCTGTCTAAGTCGGGCCGGGCTTGTCCCAGCTTTATCTCGGTTTCCCTTGCTCCTCCTCGTATCATGAAATGACAGCCAGGCTCGCTACAATTAACAAACTGCTCAGTTCTGATGTTTGTTTACAGTGGCAGGAACAGCTGCGCACTGCTCTAATTGTGCAAATGCGAGTGGAACTGCTGATGCCAGTTCATTTGTTGTTTTGAAATTAATTAGATTTCGCTAAATCACAAATTACTGTGTATCTTGGAAAGTGCGTGTCCTGCCTTGTGTCTGCAAGTAGCATGTAGTTCTCCCTGTGTGTAATTAAATTTATTCGTGGAACGAGCTGCAGCAAATCATTACTCTCTCCTTGTTTGCCTGTTTCCACTGAACTAGTGCATTATGGGAAAACCCTTAACCAGGCAGCATTCCAGATGTTGGCAATTAGGATCCTCTAATAAAATGCTTGTATGGAGTATGCAGTCATAATTACCTCGTGAATGTTATCTTCATGTTCAGTCCCCGATGTAGAAGTTGTTGGCAGCTCGCAGGCTGGTCAGTTGGGCGGGCATTTTTGGGGGGTACAGTTTCTTGCAGCTGCATTGATTTTTCAAACTTGAGTTGCTTTTCTGTCACACTGTTCTACCCTTAATGATTTACCCCTAGAGAGCTAGTACTGCGATTGGGTCTCATCTGCTATACCTAAAGTTATTTGGGGATGAATGGAAGTATGGCATCAGCCATCTTTTATGGAGCGGTCTACTGGGGCAGCGGCATCTCAACCGCCGACAGGAAGAAGTCCAGCTCTGTCCTGGGGTGTCCTCTTGACCCAGTGGAGGTGGTGGGAGACAGGAGAATGAGGACTAAGTTTAAACACATGCTGAAGAACCTGTCCCACCCCAGGTACCACTCTGTGGAAGCACTGGGCAGCTCCTTCAGTGCCCGGCTGCTGCATCCGCGGTGTGTGAAGGGGAGGTACCGCAGATCCTTCCTTCCGGTCGCCATCAAACTGTACAACAGCCGCTCCCCTCCGTAGTCTATTTCTACAGTAGACTATTTCTACTTTGTGCCATAAGACTCAGTAGTCTAATTCATTTCTACTGTGTGCAATAACACTGCTGTCTTCTGGGTTAAAATTTTTAGTATTTTATTTATTTTTGTATATATAGATCTTATTTATTATTTGCATATTTACTGACACTTCTGTTCTTTCCTCTGTGCTGCTGTAACAATGCAAATTTCCCTACTGTGGGATCAATAAAGGATTATCTTATCTTAAGTATTGTGGAGCTGTGATTAGCAAGATAGCTGACAGGTTAGCAGGCAAGGTAAGGGCTAGGCACCCAGATCTGTCTAAAGGCTTCTATAGTAATTCAGAGCTTTAAAAACAAAGTATTTATGAGTAGGTCTGTACACTCCGCAGCCATCGTGACAATGTCCTTGGGCAGTTATGTCTGGCCATAAAAGACCAGGCTTCTGTCTGTCCAGATAGCAACAGGATAGCAGATTTCGGTTTCCACACAGAAGGCAAAGCAGGTGGCCCACTGGGGACAGTGGCCATCTAGAACCCTTATAGTAATACTAACCCCTAGTCATGTTATGCTGTGTAATGACTGCATGTACGCAGCCTGAGGTGTATGAACAAGGCAAGTAGGCTATAACCTCCGTTATGTAGGAGGTTCTGTAGTGGGATTTTCTTTATGCAGAGAAAGGGAAAGTAAAGTGGGAGGAAAGTGAAAAATCTACCGCTATACTGCCAAAGCGAACTCAGTGTTTTGCAGGTCATGGCAGATTGCTGTTCAGGGTTAGCAGGCTGTACATAATGCTAGCATTAGTGGTATTAATATTATTATAGCTCCAGTGTTGGGTTATTACCTAAAACAGCCATCTATTCACGTTACTAATTACATCTCTGAATGTGCAGGGGGATTCTAGTACATACTCTTAATGGAAAAAGTAATTACTCATTTCTAATACACTTATAGCTTAAAGCAACAACACGAGAGACACAGAGAGACACTGACGTAGGCTATGTGATATTTGATCTTCTAACATTCTTTAAACATGTGAGCGATAGACGGACGGATGGATGGATGGATGGATGGTGTTTCATTTTTAATTTTTATTTATTTTTAATTTTATTAATTTATTTTATTTTTGCTGTGCAGGTGGTTGTATCACTAAGGAGTTCCTGAGCATCAACTTATTTACGGATGTGCTCCCAGGGGGATCCTTAACTGCAGACTAGCTCCAGCGATAGTTTTAGACAAAATTGTTCCTTCCTTTCTTTCTTTCTTTTTTTATTCCTTCCTTTCTTTCATCCTTCTATCCTTCTATCCTTCCTTTCTTTCTTCCTTCCTTCCTTTCTTTCCTTCTTCCTTTCTTCCTTCCTTCCTTCCTTCCTTCCTTTCTTCTTTCCTTCCTTTCTTCGTTCCTTCCTTCCTTCCTTTCTTTCATCCTTCTATCCTTCCTTCTTTTCTTTCATCCTTCTATCCTTCCTTTCTTTCTTTCTTTCTTTCTTCCTTCCTTCCTTCCTTCCTTCCTTCCTTTCTTTCATCCTTCTATCCTTCCTTCCTTTCTTTCTTTCTTCCTTCCTTTCTTTCTTCTTTCCTTTCTTCCTTCCTTCCTTTCTTTCATCCTTCTATCCTTCCTTCCTTTCTTTCTTTCTTCCTTCCTTTCTTTCTTCTTTCCTTTCTTCCTTCCTTCCTTTCTTTCATCCTTCTATCCTTCCTTCCTTTCTTTCATTCTTCTATCCTTCCTTTCTTTCTTTCTTTCTTTCTTTCTTCCTTCCTTCCTTTCTTCTTTCCTTCCTTTCTTCCTTCCCTTCTTTCATCCTTCTATCCTCTCTTTCTTTCTTTCTTCCTTTCTTTCTTCTTACCTTTCTTCCTTCCTTCCTTCCTTTCTTTCATCCTTCTATCCTTCCTTCCTTTCTTTCATCCTTCTATCCTTCCTTTCTTTCTTTCTTCCTTCCTTCCTTCCTTTCTTTCTTCTTTCCTTTCTTCTTTCCTTCCTTCCTTCCTTTCTTTTATTCTTTCTTTCTTTTCATTTTAATATATATAAATATTTCTTTTTCTTTTTTTAAGTTCACATTATTACCACTGTGTCAGAGGAGTTTCTGTATGTGTCCTTTGAGTGTTGGATTTGGTCTTCACATGGAGCAGCTGGTGTGCACAAAGCATCATGTCTTGTCCCTGTTCTTCTGCTTTAGGAGTACTGACTTGCAGTGGACAGCAACACAGCATCTAGAATCAGAACAGACTCTAGTACAAAGTTAGTAACGTTGAGCTTTGATTGTAATGTTTATAATGGTGAAGTCAATGGATTTTTAAAAACTGTCTCTGGCATGGAGGACAATTATTTGGGAGGGTATATATATATATATATATATATATATCCACCATATTTGCCAGGCCTTGCTCTGAATTCAGCAATAGAGAGTATGGTTAACACCCATATACTGTGCATTTTAGAGCTTGTGTTGTTTGTCTCTATTTGTTGTAGAGTCCAAAAGAAATCAGGCTGCTATTTGCAAAGCTTTAAAGGGAAACTGATATCACACAGCGGGTCTGCCTCTCTTTGAAATGAGAAACAGAGATGGGGGAGCTTTATTAGCAGTAATAATTCAGCCTTTTATTTAAAGGGGGAAAGTGGCTCTGTATCAGTCTGCGTAACAGTCAAGCCGATTTCATTATTAAAGCCCCAGCAGCTCCTTATTGTCTCCGTTCTCGTCTTCTGTGTGTGTCCTCTCACTGCAGAGAGCCCCGCCGTTCTAATTAACAACTAGACCGATGTCCCCCATCCCAGAGAAGGAGCGTCTCTGCTGGGGTAAAAAATGATCAAGGACAGGTAGCCCTCGCTGCCCATAGCTACCCCCCATCAGCCTCCTCCAGTCCAGAGAAGAGCGCCTTGCGGTGTTTCACAGTGTCTCGCTGGAGCTCGCAGCGACGAGGAAGAAAGTTATTAAGCTCACATTGACTCTTGCCAATTTGGTTCTTCCTTGCTGACATCTCGAATGAGCCGTCCGAGGCTGAGGCTCATGTAGGTGTCCGGAAGTGTATTTGTTGGGGCCTTGGGGGGCAGATGGGACAGATTACCCACGTGCCATATGTTTATTCTCTGCAGGCCTGGCACACCATGCCCCAAACATCTGGCCACCGACAGTCTGGCACAGGGATGGCAGCTTTGGCACTCCTGAGGCCTTGTTTCCACCCAGACCTGAATGGAGGGGCCTTAAATAAGATGCAGAGGCAGACTTTATGTTAAAGAAACTGTCCAGCATTCTTTGACGTAATCTTTCTAACCAGAGAGGAGGAGGCGTTCTTCTCTGGTTGGTGTGGCTCAGAAGATAAAGCCACTGGCTGCCAGGGAGCTACTACCCCTATGTTGAGGACAAGGGTTCGGTTCTCAGTCTGCTTTGCAGTGCTGCAACAGTAAGAGTCCCTGGGCAAGACTCCCAACACGACACTGGCTGACCTGTAGTAGGAATAACCTTCAGTCTGGACAAGAGCATCAGCTACTTAATGTCCTAAAAAATGTTATTTATTTATTTTATTTATGTTTTATTGTGGTCTAATACCACAGCCAATAATCTGAACGCTTTATGTGCTTAGTAAAAGATCAGTAAGCCAGTTGCTTCAGATTACACTTAATTGAACTACAACACAAAGTAATATGAAATTATTACTATCATTAATATGGTTTACTGTGGTGTGTTAATAAAAACTGTGTTGACTGAAATTCTACACTACACACCAGAAACTATTTCAAGATTTACATTTACGGCATTTAGCTGACGCTTTTATCCAGAGCGACTTACAAGGTTAATCATATTACAGGTAGGCGAATGTAGTGTTAGGAGTCTTGCCCAAGGACTCTTATTGGTGTAGCACAGCGTAGTCACCCAGACCGGGATTCGAACCCCAGTCTCCCACATGGGGTGGTGGCTTCCTGGTGGTGTTATCCGCTGAGCTACACCAACCACCCAAGATGTTTCATTTGATGTTTCAAGCTTGTTGGAGCTTTTTAAAAAATGATACATACTTATTTAATTATTTACTAGAGAAGCTGCTTTGTAAGTTATCTTGTGAGTTTTTTGACAGAGGCAAGGACTCAGTTAAAAACTCCCTCAGTTCAGAAGGAACAAACCAAGACTGGATCTAATAGATGTACTTAGTTCTGTCTTTCTCGTCTCATCCGGGTTCGACCTGAGGAGGTTGGGTTCTGCCCTTGAGCCTGGTTCCTCTCGAGGTTTCTTCCTTACTCAAGGGAGTTTTTCCTCACCACTGTTGCCTCTGGCTTGCTCAGGGGGGCTTGGACCCGGTTTTTCCCCATCCCCCCACCCTCAAATGTCTGTACATTAACTTTGTGTTTTTCTTTTCTTTTCTTTTTTATAACAAGTTGATTTTTCTGTGAAGCTGCTTTGAGACAACGTTGGTTGTAAAAATCGCTATACAAATAAACATGGATTGATTGATGATTGACAGAGAGGAACCAAGACTCAAACAGGGAACCCATCCACCTTGGGTCAACACCAGATAACAAGACAAGCAAAGGAAAGGAGCGTTGGGTGTTTGTAAGGTAGAGGAATAAATGCCTGATTAGTCTGTAAGTAAACAAGCTAAGCTTCCACAGTGCAGGACAGCCAGGAGCTCCGTGGTGGTTAAAGGCAGGCAGTGGCTCCCAGTCAGAGCAGATGTAGCAACAGCATCAGGCCACACAGGATGGGCAGCAGTTCAGCTCAGACAAAGAGAACAGACGGACTGTTAGCTCTGACAGAAGACCTGAACACACTATATAGTGTTAACAGAGTGCAGCAGTGACTCCGGCAGGCCTGGCTATTGCAGCATAGCTAAAAGGGAGAGCCAGAAGGTCACACAGACATGAGAGCTCCCTGAGAAGTCCGCGCCCCTCTGCTCCACCGCCAACAAACCTGAGTGAACACGAGGAGCAGCGGGACGACAGCACCAACATTCCCAGCTTGCAAAGCAATGCTCAACTATACTGGTATTCGATTTTTTTTTTTGGGCTTGTATACGGATGCACGGATTCCGAGTAGGAAGGTATTTTTCCGGAATTTTTTTCCCATAGAGAATGAATAGGATCGAAAACACGTGCCTATCTAACCTACTTCCACTCAACCTAGAGACACCAAATTGGATACACTAGTTTGAGGCATAGCCCCGAGCAGGAATACAGTGTTGGATGGACCCGCACTCATTCGTTTCTCCTTTTTGTTTTGCATCCCTCGTTCCTCCCATTGAGTCCCAGTCATTTTTGGACCCCTCTAAAGCCGGCTGTTTTGTTCGGCCTAGAGGCGCGAAACTTTACATACATATATACATATAAGGGCAGGTCCCCAAGCACTAATCCACAGCTATAGTGACCCGCACTCGTTTATCTGTCGTTTATTCATCCCTCGTTCCTCCCATAAAGTCCCAGACCCAAACCAAGCAGTAATGCTTTCGTTCGCCCGAGACCCACCAAACTTCACATACGCTAATCCACAGTCATCCCTCGTTCCTCACTGAGCAAGCTGCGCAACCATCCCGTGTTTCCTTCAGGAAATGCACTTTTCTAGTTATTATACTCTAATAATGTGTTGATATTGTTAATAATGCTATTATTATCGATATCTTGTTATTGTGCTCAACGAAATATTTCTTTCAGTGCTGAAAACAAAATGCCAAACATCATTACTAATTAGTCCTCGATTTTGATATTCCAGTACCCATAAGGAATAACCATGGGGAAGAAAAAAAAACACGTCCAAATAAACTGACTTAGATTGAAATGAATGCAGCTGTAGGTTTGCCTTTACATAACAGTGCTCAGACAAAATAAAATGTAATATAATGTTGGATAATCTATTAATCTGTCCGTCTGTCTATTAAAATAGTAAATGACCTGTGACTGAAATGTACCTAATAGTGTGTAATACCTCCACAAGCACCAATAACAGCTATGACTGGATTTGGCATCAACTGGACAAGTTTCTGGATGTAGGCCACCTCAATGTTCAGCCACTCCTCCATCAAAGAATCTACCAGTTGGGTCAGATTTGATGGATGCCTTCCCTGGCTCAATTCTGAAGCAATTTCCCTGTAGACTGGGATTTAAGCCCCTGCTGGTATACATGTGTGACTGAACGCTTCCATACACCTGCAGATTCAGCCACTTTCTTTACACTAGGGTCTTTGGCACGCCCAAATGCAGTCACTCCTTTAAGACCATCATTAACGTCTGCTTCCAGACCCATTTTCCACACATCAGACAAGACGCTCACTGCCCTGTGCCACCACTTCATATATAGTTTAGACATCAGGAGTTTGTGCTTCCTTTGTTTCTTTCTTATCGCATCGGTTCTCACATGGCATGACAACTCTGTCGGGCAGAGGAAAGAAAAGCATGTTCTTCCGTTAGCGTCGGGCCTTATCAGCCCAGTCCTGCCCCTCGAACATGAAGTACCTGATCCAGCGCTCTGATACTGCTCATTCAGCCTCTCTGATGAATAAACATTGCGCTTGCTTCGTATTAGCAGATCACTACTGATAAACTACACCGATGTGAAAGATGAGCCTGTCTTGTACTTTTGCGCGTCCGTGTGTGTTTCAGTGATTGTGTATGTGTCAGTGTGTACATGCACACGTGTGCGCGCTTATGGCCAGGCTAAAGGTCAGAAGCTTGTCTTCCTCCGGGCAGTGTGCAGGGTCTTGGAGAGCTACAGAACCCTGCAAAAGGTCAGCTTGTTGTGAATTCTCTCTCTGAAAGGTTACGGCAGTGTGTGCCGGCTCCAGGACGCAGGCCTGCAGCTCTCTCCCACACACACACACACAGCCCAGTGTACAACTTCTTAAAGGAATACAACTGAGTGCAGTAAGTGCAATGCTGGAAACAAAGTCTGCTGGAAAGTCATTTGGAGGTTACTTGTTTGCAAAAGGGCTCTTGACCTGAAGGGCCCATATCATTGTATTTCTTTTTAAATCAAATCAAAACATAACATTCACTTCTCCATCCATATCTGGACCTCCATCCATATCTGGATACTAAAACAGATATGCTGTGAGAGCCCTTATAATGAATGGGTTCAGAGTTTTTTGAGGTGCATCTATTGCTGATACTACCATTCAGTTGAGCATGCACAGTTTGTATATCAATGGTAAAGCAAAATATCACCCCCCACCCCCAGCAGTTGAACTAATACATCTGCGTAGTGTTTGAAATCCAGAGCTAATCGTCTACCAGTGCAATTCATTCATGCTGAAGTTATAAGACCTGTACTGGAACAAAACCTCACATCTCCAGAAGTCTATAAGGTCTCCATGTTTAGTGCCAGTTGTCTGCTAAAGCTGTATAAAGCACCCTCAACCAGCAGTGGAACTGCGTTTTCTGGGGTGATGGTGTTTGAGATCCAGAGCTAATCAGCTAACATCAGTATCTACTTGACCCTAACTTACCTACCCTGCTAATGCTCTTGTGGCTGAATGTGATGTCCTATTTTGACCAACAGCAGATTAACCTTGTCATTCGTGCTGAGGTTATAAGACCTGTTACAGCCCAGACTGCTTTCAGAACATATCGTCACTACTGGAACCAAAGCTGTGTTTGCATCTAATACTTCTAGGTGGTGTTTGAGATCCAGAGCTAATCATCAAACTTCAGCACCTGACCTCACTAAAGCTCTTGTGGCTGGATGTATTATTATTCAGTCACACTAAAGGCCAGTTTTTAGCCCAAGCTGCTTTTTAAACGAGGCACAATTCAGGACCGCCATTGAGAACATACCAGTGCAGTTGAACAAACCTCACATCATTCTTTCTGGATGTTTTGACAAAGTTTGAAATGAAGGTCCATTGGCCTTTACATTGTACATAAATTCCACAATGAATGGCCCAAAAGCAATGAACCAAAATTACTTGGTGAAATGTTTCCTAGCATTAAAAAAAGTCTGTTTGTTTGTTTGTTTTTACCTTCTTATATTAAGTTACAGTTTTGGAGATATGAGGTTTTGAGCTGATGGCAGCGACATGAAGATACAATAACAAAGTCAGCCTGTTGCATTCTATGGAAAGGAAAATAGCTGGGAATTCTGGCTGCATTGGGAGCTTTTTTACCTCAAAATGCAAATATCTTAGGTAGAGCTCATGGAATAAACCTCTATATAGGAAGAGAATTTATATGTATATCAATTCTATCTATATGTTTATGTGTACTAGAGTAAAACACATGGCAATGCACTGCAGTTAATGAAATTTAAGGTGCCAAAGAACTGATAACATGAAGACATCTTCTCACCCCTGATGTATTCTTTAATAAAACTGAGACGGATTTAGAAGGTGAAGAGTGAAAACACTGAACATGGCTAAACTGATGGTGAATGATGAGATTTACTCAACATTGCCTTCAGTGCCTTCACTTTAGCTACAGGCTGGAGATGCTAAATTGCATCCTAGGTGTGGGTGTATGTGTGAATGTGTATATCAGTATGTCTGCCCGTCAGTGGACTGGTAGATTGTCCAGGATGCTTCCTATCTTCGGTCTTTTGAACGCTTGGATAGGCTCCCGCCATTACCCAGTAGGGTGTGTGTGACATATACAGCAGCTTATAAGCTAGCATGGTTTGACGCAAGCATGTAATGATTCAGCTGTGCAGATGCTATGATGCTAGTTAATAAGGATTTTATTGGCTATTAGCTATTGGCCTTATAACACTGGTGTAAAATGATAAAGCTTTGACGCCGAATGTGCCTTTATTAGGGGGACAATGAAGTCAATTAATTTTTTCACCACTCCATCACACATACACCA
>JAMWET010004206.1:610000-612500 GCA_024036415.1 Prochilodus magdalenae | reverse complement strand
CTTCTACCAAATCAGAAAACTGCCACGGTATGACACAAAATATGACAGATGGACGCCGGAGCACAGTGCAGGCTTTTTGGAACAGGCACGCTGCCCTAACCCAATCGGCTTCAACAGCACTCAGTTACACTGTGAAATTGCTTTGGTGCCAGATGTCATTGCAGAAGCCGTAAGGGCTGGAATCAAGGCAAGCTATTCATAAAGCCTTATTTCTACTCGTTAGGGAAAGTGTCATAGGGCAGACAGTCATATTAATGTGAAATCGACACTTTTGAAAGGTTTGCCGCCGTTTCGCCGGCTGAGATATTGCAAAGTTGCTATCGCTCGCAAAAGAAGACGATCGCTCTTTTCTTGACTTCTTGGCATGGAGGCTCTGAGAAGAATCTGGCCGGACTCGCAGGAAAATAACCTCATCTGTATGACTGGCCTTTGCAATATGTAGGGCACTGCTAGCAAGGAATTTCATTTAGTGGATTCCCCTCTAATATGGGGATGGACACAGATTGTCTGGATTTTTCTGACCTTTGTACCAGTAAAATAAGGAGGAGAGTAGAGTTGGGGGGTGTCCAATTTCAGTCCTGAAAGGTCCAGAATACCAAACCATGCTGAATGGACACCCTTTTTGAACCAAGCCCAGACTCACAAGAGGTCTATGCTGACGTATCGATTTCAGAGCAAGCAAAGGCAACGTCCTGCTCAGTGTTTTTGGGTTATCTCAGCCTAGTTTATTCAAAAGGTTTCCAAACTTTCCCAACTTACTCAAAGAAGGGAATGTGTTGTCTCCATTTTTGGCGGATAGTGGCTAGGACATCCTAGGGCTAGGGGGATGAGGGCTGAGTGCTTCCTCTTCTCCTGATACTGTGGCATTGCTGGGTTCAGTGGTATATATAGAATGGGGAGACGGTCTGGGTAGTCACATTGGGTTCGGGGTGAAGACGGGCCCACGCTGACCAGTTCCCTACTTTTTCTTCCCTGAAGCCTTAGCCTGCTCAGACCAGCGGTTTGACCGGTCAGTTGCATGAAATATTGAATTAGTTTGGCATCAGAAACCCCAAAACCCTGACCTCTCATACGATAGATCCTCATAAAGCATGTACTCGGCCTATGCATGATAAAGGGTATTCGATCAGATGCGCAGTACAACTATCTGGCGAGCAAGTGCAGTTAGTTAACTATCCTACAGCGCCGCAGTTCTGTTTTTACAACTACACAAAATGGATAGAAGGAGGAGAAAAGGGTAGAGCTGATCAGAAAAGATAAAGTGTGCTTGGAGTAGCTAGTTCAGCAAGAGAGGCTTTAGCCTCTTAGCCTCCTCACCTGGCCACCTAGCCAGTTGCTCCCACTGTAGGTTGTTTTCATTTATCATGCTGGCTAACCAAATTAATGTGTAAGGGCATGTACAGCAGTTGTATAAATAGTTCTGTTCTGCTTCCTAGCATATTCATCTTACAACCAAGTTTACCCTAATAGAGCAGAACAGATGCTGTGCTGGCGTTACTGGGCTGGTGTTGCTGTGCTGGTGTTGCTCTGATGGCGTTGCGGTACTGGAGTTGCTGTGCTGGAGTTACTGTGCTGGCGTTACTGTGCTGGCGTTGCTGGGCTGGCGTTGCTGTGCTGGCGTTGCTGTGCTGGCGTTACTGTGCTGGCGTTGCTGTGCTGGCGTTACTGGGCTGGTGTTGCTGTGCTGGTGTTGCTCTGATGGCGTTACTTTGCTGGCATTGCTGTGCTGGCGTTGCTGGGCTGGCGTTGCTGTGCTGGCGTTACTGTGCTGGCGTTGCTGTGCTGGCGTTACTGGGCTGGTGAGATTGCGTGTCTGGTGGTTGCTCTGTGGCGTTTGCTAGTAACTGGCTTTGCTGTGCTGGCGTTGCTGGGCTGGCGTTGCTGGGCTGACGTTGCTCTGAAGGCGTTGCTCTGATGGCGTTGCTGTGCTGGCGTTGCTGTGCTGGTGTTGCTCTGATGGCGTTACTTTGCTGGCATTGCTGTGCTGGCGTTACTTTGCTGGCATTGCTACGATGGCGTTACTTTGCTGGCATTGCTGTGCTGGCGTTACTGGGCTGGTGTTGCTGTGCTGGTGTTGCTCTGATGGCGTTGCTGTACTGGCATTGCTGTGCTGGCGTTGCTGGGCTGGCGTTGCTGGGCTGACGTTGCTCTGAAGGCGTTGCTCTGATGGCGTTGCTGTGCTGGCGTTGCTGTGCTGGTGTTGCTCTGATGGCGTTACTTTGCTGGCATTGCTGTGCTGGCGTTACTTTGCTGGTGTTGCTACGATGGCGTTACTTTGCTGGCATTGCTGTGCTGGCGTTACTTTGCTGGCGTTGCTGTGCTGGCGTTGCTGTGCTGGTGTTGCTCTGATGGCGTTGCTCTGATGGCGTTGCTGTGCTGGTGTTGCTGTGCTGGCGTTGCTGGGCTGGCGTTGCTGTGCTGGTGTTGCTCTGATGGCGTTACTTTGCTGTCGTTGCTGTGCTGGCATTGCTGTGCTGGCCTTGCTGTACTGGCGTTGCTG